>JAABOM020062653.1:0-10125 GCA_011800125.2 Solanum clarkiae | reverse complement strand
ATATATTGTGATTGACGTATATGGCCTGCGAGGTACCCATGGGTCCCTTTAGTCAGTAGAGCCTTAGCTCGACGGGGGTGTATATGACAGGCTGTTGGATGGTCATGATACCACCTTGCGTTGCATTGCGTGACATTTCATACCATCTCATTATACCATTTGTGGTTGTTTTGGATTGGCTTATGTGAGATTATATGTTTACTTTATTCACGCCATTCTATACAAATTAGCGACATCGATACCGGACTGATTTTTCTTTTGCGGATGGAAGTGTTCCTAGATTATTTCATAGTTTATTCAATTTCTGATTCCCAGTCGGTTAAATCTACTGGGTAAATGTTATGTGTACTAACCCGTACTTCTTTCTCCGCCCCATAGATTCCAGCCAGGGATTTTCATGTGGTGGTTGACTCGTTCGAGCAGTTGATTATCCAGATCTAGTGGTGACATTCAGGACTTCGAGTTGCCACTAGATTCTATCTTAGTTGTGTAGTCTTTATTTCTATTCCAAGACTCAGATGTACTGATTTCACTAGTTTTGTTATTAAATGCTCTTTACACTCGTGATACTAGGTTCTGAGATATGATTTCATGTGGTGAATATCTATCTAGTGAGTTTTTCACTTTTAGTATACATTACTATTGGGTTGAGAATTTAGTGGCCCCTTAGTCATGACCCAGTTTTGGGTCGTGAGAAGACGTAGTTCTACTTCCAATAAAAAGAAAACCTCTGCGAAGACTAAAGAAGAAGAGTTGAGTTAAATCATTCATTGATTTGCTTGTCGCAAAAGGGAAAAACATGTGTAGTATCTGCGGAGTTGCAGGTCATAACAGACGTTCATACAGAAATAGGCTGTAATGTGGATAATGACGAGTCTTTTTTTTTTTTTTTTACTTTTTTTTATGAACATGTATAGTACGTGTGGAATTGCTTTTGTTTTGCCACCTTGAAAAAAATAATTGCAATTTTTTCTTTATAAGTAGTAGTTAATGATTTAATTTTTGTTTTGTATACTCGTGTTATAAGCAAACGTTTATTTAGAATAATTGGGGATAAGTGTGTAGTTTATGCGAAAAGGTAAGCATATAACATACCTATACCTAAAACTTATACATGTGTCAAATGTATATATCATTTTTATAATTTGAATACATCTCTTTCAAGAAAGTGTAAATATGTATATAAAATTTGAACATATACATAAAAGTTTAACATATATATATAAAGTTGACCATACACATGAAATATCATGAAAAATATAACAACGTAAATTTGTATTTGATTTGTTTTGTATAAGTACATATTTTCTATGTATAAGTTTCAATCTATGGAAAATTTAGGTAGACTATTGGTTCAGTTGTATAAATCTAATTAGCGTGTAATTATTGAATAATTAAAATAAACTTTGTTATACGAATTCTACTATATAGAATCATTACATAAAAAAAAAATTGTTTGTATAGATATGATCCCCTATTTGTATAAATATTGAAATACACAAAATCAATGGGTCTGTAACACCCTGAAATTATCAAAACACTCCGAAATTATCAAAACACCCCTAAAATACATCATGCGCATAACACATCTTTCAAATCTCTAATGGAAAATCCAAGACCAGATTTGCGATCAACACGGAAAATTGAGTCAGAAAATGGTCTCGACCCAATTTAAAACAAACCGGGTCGAATTAAGAAATTGCACTTGAAGTGCAAAAACAGTAGCTTCTCCGCGCCCCCTCTGCGACACGCCAGGGGTGCAGAGTTACACTTGTTGTTTTTAAAATTTTTGTTTTTCGATGGGAATCTATTTTCCGAAAAAATTTTACTAAAAACACTGGTGCGCACCCCCTCCGTGACGCGCATCTGTGTCCCTAAAATTTTATTTTTTTTATTCTGGGAAGGGCAAATTTGTCATTTTTAATATATTTTAATACCCCCAAAACGTACTTTAAAGCGTATTTCGTACAAAAGGATTTCAACCCATATTTTTCTAAGTTCTTTTACGTAAGTTATAAGAGAGAAGAAGAAGAGAGCGCGTAAAGGTTTCAGAGAAATCCCTAATTCTTGAAAGAAACTTGAAGATTTTTCATCTCAGGTATGTAAAGGCTACCAAAAAATGGAATCATTCCTCTATGTGCCCATTGTAAAGTTAAGTTGTGAATTGATATCGTAGAGTCTTGAATAGTGATTTCTTGAGAATTTTTTGAATATTATCTTTATTTCTTGAATATTACCTTTAAGTTATATTTTATATCATAAATTGATGATCATCATGTTTAAAATTTACTATTACATGCAATATTTATGTGATTATGAACTGATCCTTGTAAATTCCCTGTTAAAGACTTGAATAATGAATTTAGGGGAATGTTTAGAGCATTGATTGTCTGTATGTGATGTTTGACTGAGTCTGAGTACTGAGGTGAGTGTATTGATGACTGTAATAGCTGGAAATAGTGCTGATGGAGTTAAATGGATATTCATTCTTAACTTAAAGGGATAATCTTGCCGTTGAGTTGATAGATGATGAGATAAGGTGAGTGTTCTTGCCCGTAGGGGTTGAGTGATGGAAGTTCTTGACGAATTGATAGATTTATGAGCATATTGAGTCCTGGGAGGAGTATTAGCACCGAGATGGGTAAGAGTGAGTCCCACTCATACTCATTAACTACGTGACAAGCGTAGAGAGGATTGGACCGTTGAAAGAAAAATGTTTCTTTTGTCCCGTAGAGGACTTGACAGACTTCTTTTGGATCCCCGATAGACTCCTCCTTTACCCCGACAAGGTACTGGATGGATGTGGCAACAACATCTCTTCGTTGTATCATTATCGGCTCATAGAAAGTGGTTGTCGATTATAGAAACTCTCAGATAGGTTTCATGGTGATAGAACACCTATGTGATGTGATTGTTTGATGTTTTGATGGATAGTGAGGTGATAGAGTCCTGTCCTTTACACTGAGGTGAGGATGAGTGGTTGATGAGTGATTGTTACATTGTTCCATTTACTTTATCCCATTTTACATATAGTACATTTCACGTACTAACGCCTCTTTGGCGTACATCGTTTCATGATGCAAATTCTTTAGACAGAGGATTTCAGCAGCCCAATCGTTGAGGTTCAGAGCTTCCGGATTCCTGATTGTGGTGAGTCCTCACCTGCATTCGGAGGATGATTATTTTTCATTTGCTTGATAGCCTTTTCACTTGATTTTGGTAGCCATGGCCTGTCATGGTGTCGTCTCAGACAGTAGTGTAGTATAGAGGCTTCATAGACATAGATGTTGATGGTAGATGTTAAAGGGGTCTTTCCCTTCTCTTTCTTTATATTGAGACTGTCTTTTATTATTATATTTCATTCATGATAGATTAAGTGGATAGTTTGAGCCCATAGATAGATTAGTAGTACTATTACTCTTTTTATTCGGCTATTGAGTTAACCGAATGAAGGCAATGAGACTAGGTGGTCCGCTTGGGGATTAGCAATAGTCTGCGAGTGCTAGTTACGTCTAGGGTACCCTCCTGGGCGTGACAAACTTGGTATCAGAGCACAGAGTTCGAGTGTCCTAGGGAGTCTATGAAGCCATGTTTAGTAGAGTCTTGTTTATAGGTGTGTTTGTGACAAACTTGGTATCAGAGCACAGAGTTCGAGTGTCCTAGGGAGTCTTTGAAGCCATGTTTAGTAGAGTCTTGTTTATAGGTGTGTTGTGCACTACATTTATAAGCAGGAGGCTATAGGACATTAGGAAGTGTTACCCTTCTTCTATGATCTGAGTTCGTGCGATAGAGATTAAATTTTTGAAAATCCCATAATAACTCGTGCATTATGTATTTACAAAAAATGCCATCCAAGAGAATAGTCGCTCAGAGAGATGCCCCAGCCTCAGTTGCTGGTAACACCCAATCGGAGACTCCAGTTCAGACTGAGACTAGGAGACGGGAACGCCTCGCTAGGACTATTGAGGTCTCTCAGGCGCCCCCTGCTCAGCCCCAGCCAGCTCCCACTATAGAGGCAGAATTCAGAGGAGCCACTACCATGCTGACTTAGCTGGTGGTCTCCCAGGGAAATAGCCAAGGTTCTCAAGCTCCTAGTTCTAGCTCACAGGAGCACTCACCTACAACCCGGCTCAGAGACTTCTTGAGGATGAACCCGCCAGTGTATACGGGGGGTGAAAGTTGAGGAGGATATAAAACTTCATTGATGAGATGTACAAGGTTTTGAGGACCATGCATGCCAATGGGGTTGAAGTGGTTGAACTTATCTCCTACCAGCTGAAAGATGTTGCAAATGTTTGGTATAACCAATAAGAGGATAGCAGAGGTGAAGATGCTGAGCCCGCAGATTGGGATGAGTTTGAGACCGCCTTCCTTGATCAACTTCTTTCCTCAAGAGTTGAGAGAGGCCAAGGTGGATGAGTTCATGAATTTGAAACAGGGAGGGATGACTGTGAAGGAGTATAGCCTTAAGTTCATCAAACTGTCAAGGTATGCTCTAGAGATGTGAGGACGAGGATGAGGAGGTTGTGTCTGGCCTAGCCAGACATGTGCAGAAAGAGTGTAAGTCTGTTTTGCTAATTCCTGGTATGAACATCTCCAGACTTATGATGTATACCTAGCAGACAGAGGAGGATAAGAGGAGGGATAAAAAAGAGCATTTGAGCAGAAAGGCGAAGTCAGTGGGACATAAGCCTAACCCACAGAAACAGAACAGGGTGACAAGTCTTATTTCTAGAAGATATCATCACATCTTGCACCGTCTGCAACAAGTGCGCCTGTATAACTAAACAAGTATGATCAGAAATCTCAGGGTTATCAAAATTTTAGGTCTCCGACTGCTCAATCTCAGGCCAGTGTGACCCAAGGCATGAGGGGATAGCCACCTTGCAACAAGTGTGGTAAGCTTCATCTGGGTGAGTGTCGTGTTGGCAAGGATTTATGCTATGCATGTGGTCAGGCTAGTCACTTCAGTTTAAAGTGTCCAAAGAGGAGGCGGGGTGAAGGGAACAACAGGGCTCAGTCTTCGACAGCACCCCCAGCGGGTAACCAACAGAAGGGTACTACTACAGGTATAGGAGGCGGGACAAACTGCCTTTATGCTATGGCCAGCCAATAGGAACATGAGGCTCCACCAGATGTTGTCACGGGTATGCTTCGAGTCTTTACTTATGATTTCTATGCATTACTTGATCTGGGTGCCACTTTCTCTTTTGTGACCTCTTATGTGGCTAGTAAGTTTAGGATTCTTCTAGAGTATTTGCTTGAACCGTCTGATGTTTTTACTCCCACTGGTAAGTCTATCCTAGCTAAGAGGGTTTACAGGGATTATGTGGTGTCTATTTATCATAACGACACTTTAGCTGACTTGGTAGAGTTAGAGATGGTTGATTTTGATATAATAATGGGCATGAATTGGCTTCATGCTTGCTGTGCTTCTGTTGACTGTAGAACTCAGATTGTTAAGTTCCAATTTCCTAATGAGCCTGTCTTAGAGTGGAAAGAGAGTTTTGTTACCCCTAAGGGTAAGTTCATATCCTATCTTAGAGCTAGAAAGTTGATATCCAAGGGTTGTATTTACCACCTCATGCGTGTAAAGTCTGATGATGTTGAGTCTCCTACTCTTGAGTCAGTCCTGATTATGAATGACTTTCTTGAGGTATTTCCTGATGATCTTCCCGGAGTCCCTCTTGATAGGGAGATTGACTTTGGGATTGATGTTCTTCCCGATACCAAACCTATCTCAATTCCACCCTGTAGAATGACCCCTGCAGAGTTGAAGGAATTGAAAGAGTAATTGAAAGACTTGTTAGAGAAAGGTTTCATACAACCTAGTGTCTCACCTTGGGGTGCTCCTGTCTTATTCGTGCAAAAGAAAGATGGATTTTTAAGGATGTGTATAGACTACCAATAGTTGAATAAGGTTACCATAAGGAATAAGTATTCTCTTCCTAGAATAAATGATCTCTTTGACCAACTTCAGGATGCTACTTGTTTCTCCAAGATAGATCTCAGATCAGGTTACCATCAGTTGAAGGTGAGGGAAAGTGATATTCCTAAGACAACCTTTAGGACACTGTATGACCATTTTGAGTTCTTGGTCATGTCCTTCGGGTTAACAAATGCACGTGCAACTTTCATGGATCTGATGAACAGGGTATTCAGGTCGTATCTTGATATGTATGTGATTGTGTTTATCAATGACATTTTAGTATATTCGAAAGATGAGGAGGAGCATGCTAATCACCTTAGAGTGGTTTTGCAAACACTCAAAGATTATGAATTGTATGCGAAATTCTCCAAGTGTGAGTTTTGGCTCAAGTCAGTGGCTTTCTTAGGCCATGTTATTTCGGGGAATGGTATTCGGGTGGATACTCAGAAGATTGAGGTGGTTAAGAACTGTCCAAGACCCATTTCTCCAATAGAAATAAGAAGTTTCCTGGGTTTGGCCGGGTACTATCGCAGATTTGTTGAAGGCTTCTCTTCTCTATTAGCCCCTTTGATAATGCTGACTCAGAAGAAGGCCAAGTTTAAGTGGTCTGAGGCATGTGAAAAGAGTTTTCAAGAGTTGAAGACTAGATTGACTACAACACCAATATTGAACTTGCTAGACGGGATAGGTGACTTCGTGATATACTGTGATGCATCCAGAGTTAGATTGGGGTGTATAATTATGCAGAGAAGGAAGATGATAGCTTATGCTTCCAGACAGCTTAAAATCCATGAGAAGAACTATCCGACGCATGATCTAGAGTTGGCAGCAGTGGTATTCGCACTTAAGATCTG
The DNA here is from genome assembly GCA_011800125.2 of Solanum clarkiae. Lineage (NCBI taxonomy): Eukaryota > Viridiplantae > Streptophyta > Magnoliopsida > Solanales > Solanaceae > Solanum > Solanum clarkiae. The sequence continues at coordinate 3,342 of JAABOM020062653.1, read as the reverse complement.
GTGTCACTATTTATATAGAGTGCATGTGGATGCATTCATCGATCATAAGAGTTTGCAGTATGCATTCAGTCAGAAAGAGCTCAACCTGATGCAGAGGAGGTGGCTGGAGTTGCTCAAGGATTATGACATGAGTATTCTCTACCACCCATGTGAGGCTAACATTGTTGTTGATGCTTTTAGCAGGATGTCCATGGGTAGCATAGCCCATGTGGAGGAGGGGAAGAGAGAGTTAGCTAAGGAAGTGCATAGATGGCTCAATTGGGAGTGCAACTTAAGGAGAACAACAAAGGAAGGATCAATGTTTAGAATCGGTCTGCTTCATCCTTAGTGTCAGAGGTGAAATAAAAGCAAGACCAAGACCCTGTCTTACTCCAATTCAAAGAAGCGGTTCACAAGCAGAAGGTAATGATTTTCTCCAAAGGGGGAGATAGGGTATTGAGATATCAAGGGAGATTGTGTGTATCGATGTTGATGGTGTTCGAGAAAAATCATGGCCGAAGCTCATAGCACGAGATATTCCATCTATCCTAGCTCCACCAAGATGTACCATGACTTGAGGGAAGTCTATTGGTGGAATGGGATGAAGAAAGACATTGTTGTATTTATTTCTAAGTGTCCCAATTTCCAATAGGTTAAGGTTGAACATCAAAAACCGTGTGGATTGGCTCAGAACTGTGAACTTCTAGAGTGGAAGTGGGAGGTGATCACCATGGATTTTATTATCGGCTTACCAAGATCCAGAAAGTAGCATGATTCGATATGGGTGATTGTTGATAGGATGACTAAATCAGCCCACTTGGCAGTTCAGACAACTTATACGGCTGAGGAGTATGCCCAACTTTACATTCGTGAGATTGTGAGGTTGTATAGGGTTCCTTGGTCCATTATCTCGAACAGAGGGGCTCAATTCACCTCTCAATTTTTTGGAGATCTTTATGGAAGGGATTGGGTACGAAGGTGAATTTGAGCATCGCTTTTCACCCTCAGACAGATGGGCTGGCAGAGCGCACTATTCAGACTTTGGAGGATATGTTGAGAGCATGTGCTATTGACTTCAAGGGAAATTGGTATGATCATCTACAGTTGATGGAATTCGCGTACAGTAATAGCTATCCCGCCAACATTCAGATGGCCCCGTATGAGGCATTATACGGGAGGAGATGTGGATCACCGATTGGCTGGTTCGAGGTGGGTAAAGCTGAGCTGATTGGGCCTGATCTCCTACACAGTCTATGGAGAAAGTGAAAGTTATCAGGGAAAGGTTGAAGACAACCTAGAGTTGCCAGAAGTCATATACCGATGTGAGAAGAAGAGACTTGGAGTTTGAGGTAGATGATTGGGTGTATTTGAAGGTGTCACCCATGAAAGGTGTCATGAGATTTGGTAAGAAGGGGAGGCTGAGTCTCCATTATATTGGACCATACCAAATTGTAAGAAGGATTGGGAAGGTCTCTTATGAGCTAGACTTCCCTTCCGAGCTAGATGGAGTTCACCCGATACTTCATGTATCTATATTGAAGAAGTGTTTAGGGATCCATCCATAGCAATTCCTGTGGAGAGTATAAGTGTGAAGGATAGCTTATCATACGAGGAAATTTCAGTCTAGATCCTTGATCGACAAGTTCATTAGCTGAGGAACAAAGAGATAGCTTCCGTTAAAGTCTCATGGAAGAATCAATTTGTGGAGGAAGCTATGTGGGAAGCTGAGGAAGCGATGAAACTCAAATACCCGCACCTATTCTTATCCTTAACATTTTGCGAATGTTTCTTTTCATTAAGATTGATGCCTTGCTTTATTCCATTCCCGAGCCTAAGACAGAGATAGATAGATGATGGATAGTAAGAGTTCGAGTGTTCTTGAGTGATGAATGAGATGAGTTTTGGGGTTATTCGTGTTTCCGTCCTACCTTTACTCATCATTCGAGGACAAATGATTCCAAGGGGGAGATGATGTAACACCCCATAAACTTACCAAAACGTCCTTAAAATACATCATGTGTGCAACACGTCTTCCAAAGCTCTGATGAAAAATCTAAGACCAGATTTGCGATCAGCGCAGAAAATCGAGTCAGAAAATGGTCTCGACCCGATTTAAAACAAACCGAGTCGAATTATATTGGAGTACAAAAACAGTAACTTCTCCGCGCACCCTCCACGATGTGCTAGGGGTGCGGAGTTACACTTGTAGTTTTTAAAATTTTTGTTTTTCAATGGGAATATGTTTTCTGAAAAAATTTACCAAAAACACTGGTCGCGCCCCCTCTGCGACGCGCACCTATGTCCCAGAAATTTTATTTTTTCTTTTATTTCGAGAAGAGTAATTTTGTCCTTCCTAATATATTTTAATATCCACAAAATGTACTTTAAAGTGTATTTCGTACAAAAGGGTTTCAAATCCATATTTTTCTAAGTTCTTTTACGTAAGTTCTGAGAGAGAAGAAGAAGAGAGAGCGTAAGGGTTTCCAGAGAAATCCCTAATTCTTGAAAGAAACTTGAATATTCTTCATCCCAAGTATGTAAAGGCTACCCAAAAATATGAAATTGTTTCTCCATTTGCCCCATTGTAAAGTTAAGTTGTAAATTGGTACTATAAAGTCTTGAATAGTGATTTCTTGAGAATTTCTTGAATATTATCTTTATTTCTTGAATATTACCTTTAAGTTCTATTTCATATCTTAAATAGATGATCATGAATTGATATACCAAACCAGAAGCCAACGATGCTTCCAATGAAAATAACATATTCATCCCAAGGTAGAACTGGATGGACACGCAAATATATGTTAGCTTTTCCATTATGCATAATAAATATCATTCCCTTGTCACCTGCTGCTTGATTTGAAGTTTTACCTTCTACTGAATAACTCGTTTTCTCACATTCAGTAGCAGCTGTTTGTCTAGAACATGCACTTTTTGATTTAAGTTGATAATTTGCAATCTGCGGATGAAAACCCAGATTGTCTGGGTGTTCATTCCATTCATATATCAAAGAATCGTCCAGATAAGGTTTTGATGCACCTAGTGTATAATCAGTAATACATTTAGATATGCTTTTTTCTTTATTGTAGTAGCGACATGCAGTCTCATACGGATACTCAAGGGAATTCATGACTATCTTTTGAAAACTTATGGTGGTATATGCGATTGAATTTCGTTTCCGATTAACTATGAAGTATTTACTTTCATCGTAGGATGGTAAATCAGCTGGGTCACTTAATCTTATACCAAAATAGAGGACAGAAGAATGCTCTAAAATAGATACGATTCCTTCATTCAATGAGACAAAATTGGTATTGACAGAGAATGGTTTTGTTCCATTGAGACAAAGAAGGCGCACAAAAA
>JAABOM020062652.1:0-10125 GCA_011800125.2 Solanum clarkiae | reverse complement strand
ACAAATTTTTCTTGATATTTTCTAATTTAAAAATTTAGAGTGATAAAGGTGCTAGTAGGGTGAGAATGAGGGTTAGGGTGGGGTGGGGTGGGAGCAGGTGGGTGATTGCGTATGAAAGTAGAAAAAATTAAAAAAAAAACATTCTAATAAAAAATAACTTTTTTTCAAAAATAATTATTTGGGAGTAGGGTTGGAGGATTGAACATTAAAAATCTAGCTTTGATTTAATATTTTTTGACAATAAATTGGGTTGGAATCATTTTTATCCAAACTATATTTGACGAAATCCATATTTACCTATATTTTATATGGATGGATTGTGATCTAATCCATTTTGACTCAATCCATCCAAATCCAATCCACTCCACCCATTTGCCACCTCTAAACTACATTCAGCAACTAGGTATTTCACTTTGTTGAAAGTAAAAAACGAAAGATTGTCTCATTGTCTAGTGCAAAAGCAGACTACAGAGCAATGGTTAAAGATATGCAAGAATTATTATGGTTGAAATGGGTTAATAAGGGGAGTTTAGTTCTCATCTGATGAATCTGTAAAGTTATTTTGAGACAATCAGTTCGCTACTAAAATTACAGAAAATCCAGTTCAACTTGATCGTGCTAAATATATGGAGATTGATCACAATTTCATATTCAAGAAGTTTTGGGATAAGTCAATTGATGTTCCATGTGAAAATACCTTAGAGTAGCTGGCTGATATTCTAACCAAAGTTGTATCTAGAAAAGCGTGTAATAACTCAGTTATTAAGACGGACATACATGATATCTATACTCCATGTCGAGGAGGAGTGTTAACATAAATTTGAGAAATATTATCTTTTCTTTAATGAGTAAATTTTTTCTTATTGTAAATCAATTAGAATATCTTGTGGGATTGTAATAACATATTGTTTGGGATTGTAAATATCTTTTCGTATCTTTTTAATCCCATATATTAGTTATAGTTGATGCATAATGAAAGTATCTCTTTCACCAATTTTAAATTTTTTCACAAGAAATATTTTCTTGAAAAATAGCTTATGGTGTATATGTACTAAATAAAAGAAAAGCATCAGCAAACACTATGATTTTGGAGGTTTGTGGGGAGTGGAGGAGAGGTGTGATGGTGGTGGGTGTGAGAATAGAGTATATTGGAGGATGGAAAAAATATAATATGTGACGTGTATGTTATTCATAAAATTTATTTTTTGACTCCTAAAATGTCACAATTTAAACTCAAGTGTGACGACACTTGTATTAACTCATCAAGACAAGTCATCCTATATAAAGCAACGAGAAAATAATTATAGTGGAAAGAAAGTAAAATTAAATAAAAATAAGAACTCAGATAATGTAATACCCCAAATATTGAAAAGTCGAAATAAATTAAAAAGTGCGAAAAAATTTCAGGTGCAGGGTTTACGAGGCCAACTATGGCCCGTAGATAGAACCACGGGTCCTAGACAGACAGTTATAGATAGCATCTGAATTTTAATTTTTTTTTTTGAATTAAATATTTTATAAATTGGGATTACAATCCATAAAAGGAACTACGACTTGTGAAAGATGATTGTACAAAGGGGGCCAGGATTTCGAAAAAAATATAAGTCTCGGTACTTTTGTTGCGAATTAATAGGATGATCTATAGTTGGGTCTAAAAGCTATAGGCCAGGTTCGTAGATTGGACTCTGGGAGTATGAAAATTTGGTTAAGTGTTGAGATATTCTACAAAGGGATTGTACAGGCTGTGCAACGAAATATGGTATGTGGTTTTGATTTGTAGTTTAAGATTCAGATTTACATGATTATAGGATTTTTTCTATGAACATGCAGGATGGGTCCGTAGTATGATTTACAAGTCGTAGATGAGGCCTATGGTTTGAGATCTTGAAGTTAGAAAATTGGGTCGATTTCTAGGTTCTACGGATTGTGAAGGGGTAAACAGTCCATAGATGAGGATCATAGGACTTGTCTAATAGATCTTAATAAGGGATATTTTGCATAATTTTATCTTCCTAACCTCTAAACAATGTCATTTTTGCCCTATAACTATCCATTGCCGTTTTTACACTCTCAATCCATCCCATTCTCAAATCATTCACCTAAAATTCACAATTCTTTTCAAGTTTGTTCCTCTCCAAGATTCCATTGAAGATCAAAGCTAGAGTTCTTTAAGTCCACCATTAATTTCTTAAATTTCTATTAGGAATTCACTCAAGGTACGTGGATATACATTCATATATGGACTCCTTTCATCCATTAAACTCAAAAAATTTTCCATTTTTTTGGGGTCAATTTCAAGTATGAAATTTTGTGGGTTTTGGTTATTCTCTCAATCGTATGAATTATGATTTATTGCATGATTATTAACCTAATTTTGCATGAATTATCATTGATTGTAGGATTTCAAGAGCTTTCTTTCAAATTCTCCTACATGTTATCCATGGTTCATGAAATTCAATATGAATTCTCTCAATAAATGATTGTGCATGATTTCATTCAAATTGCATGATTTCAAATCAATTATATGTGAATCCATATTTTTATCCTAGTTCTCACAATAACTTATGATCATGAATTTATTATAAGACTCACAACCAAGTTTCATGACAAGTATGAATGAAATCTTTTATGATGCTATGCAAGATAAGTTATATGATCGTGAGTTTTCTCACCTAAGCATGACATTATAATGACGAAGGACTACACTCACATACAATCATGATGAAATAAGCTATTGCATGAACAAGTTCTATGAAATAGGATTGGTAGTTGTTCAATTGCCTTTCCACATGAAAATCTTATGAATTACTCCATATGTCCCATTTTATGCGACACTCTTTCTTTTTTAGTCCATCCTAAAAAGAATGTCACCTTAATCTAATTGAAAATAATTTAATTTTAAAAATTTTCTTTTATCCTTAATGAAATAATTCCCTACCGCACAAATATCTCAGAATTATTTTAGACTTCAAGTTTTAAAAGTCTTTTTTTTTTCCTTAAACATCATGTCAAGTAGGGATGACAATGGGGCTGGTGCGGGGCAGATTGAGCTCAACCCGCAAATTTTTTAAACCGCCCCGCCCCGCATATACCCGACCCGCTTAAATTTGAAATTCTTTCATTTTCTAATTGAATTTAATTTTTTGCTAATTAACGTCTCAACAACTAATTAACTATTTTTAGTTGATATTTTAATAATTATTTCTTAATGTTTAATTAAAAGTTTCTAATTAACATTTTAACAACTAACAATTTACCAGACATGTCTAGTTTAAATTTTAGAAAAAATAAAATTAAAGTCAATGTTTAATATAAAAAGTTTATATCTTTAATTTTTACTAATTAGAAAAATTTTGTCTCTTCGAATTCATATTTGGCTTTTTAAACACGCAACCGGCCCCGCCCCATATTAGTTTAAAAAATATCTACTTCAATCCGCCCCGCATCCGCCACGCCCCGCATAGCTCTAAACCCGCCCTATACCCCCTCCCCCCGCTCCGTTACCATCCCTAATGTCAAGTTAAAGGGTGCCACCTAAAATGGTACAGATGGAGCATGGTATATGACAAGTATTTCATGGGATTTTGACTTAGCACCAAGTAGATTTTGAGGTGGGGACTCAATCCTAGGGTCCTTAATAGCAATCTCTAGTCCTTTAAACACGTGCCACCATAGAATTCTTGCCCAATGGCCTAGCTAGTGGATCGACATATAGCACATGTTTATGACACCTGTTTGGCCAGGTAAAGTCTACCTTAACAAGTAGCTTCTTCCTTTTTTGATGTATGGAAAAATACCAAGATTCCACGTAAAAATGCTCATGATCTTTTTGTTAGTTATGGTTGCTATCGCATATATGATATGACTATTTATGACTCATGCTTTTAAATGCTCTTCTTTACAAGCTCTATTATGCATTGTCCATATCTAAGATTTTGGTACTTATACCTTATATATATTTTATTTCCATCAATTTCGGATGGAGCCAAAGATTCACTATTTTTTGGCTTTGGGGTATCATGGAATAGAGCAAAATGACTCTTTAAATTGTGTGCGCTTCTTTCAATTGTGAAGTCGCGGTTAGTCAATGCAACTTTCGACCCTCATCATGGGTCATCCGAAAAATAGTCGCGCTATACTTTTAAACATAGGGTTCAGGCTGTGTACATCTGACTTTTCCCTACCCCGCAATGGGCGGGAGCCTTTGAGGCATTGGGATAATATTGTTGTATGTATATTTTATATCATGCTTTATTTTGGTCAATCGCATATCATAATTCATGACGTATTGCATTGTTTATAAAATTAGTATATTCAAATTACAAATGCATATTTTGTTTCCGTACATTGTATCATTATGTAGGGATTACGATCATGCTCCTATCCCACATGGCTAGTTGATTTTCTTCAAGCTTGAAGTGGGTGAGTCCTCATGATCTGAGGACATGTTATGTTTCTAAAAAAATTCTTGTCTACTTGCTTTGTTTCATTTTATATATCAATTAATCTACATCCTAACCTATTAACTCATCTATATTTTAAAAGATTTTGGACAAAATGTATAAAGGAGTCTATGTTATCTTTTGTCCCTTTTGCGATTCTGTGATGATATCATTAGATTTTTTGGTGTCAATTCTACATTCTTGTTTTATGCTTACCTTATGTATGACTAATATGCTAAGTGGATTGGTTGAAGTTTCTTTGAGAATCGTAATCGCCATATCACTTCTAGGACCTAGTTTGGATTGTGACAAACTTAATATCATATCACAAGGTTACGGTCTCCTAGGATGTCTGCCGCATCAAGTATAGTTATATTCATGGGTGTGAAGCACACTACAACTATAAGTAGGAGATTACGAGATGTTTAGAAAAAAATTTCTTTCTTTCATGATCTATGTCATATGATAATGTGTACCCTAAGGGTTTCTCCTCTTACAATTGTTCTTTCTTATTTTTAGACAATGCCTGTAAGAAGATTTCCAATACATAGAGGGGTCAATTCTAATGAGGGAAAAGTCCTTCAAGCCCCCAATGATCCATCGGTTGAGAAAGTGAAAAATGTTGAGTTTTGAGCTGCTATCTTTATGCTTTCTTAATCCATGACTATCCAAGTGAATCAAGGGGAGATGTTCATCTTAATGTTGGTACAACAACGACAAGAGTGAAAGATTTCATATAGATGAACCCATTCAAGTTTGATGTCTCTAAGATGAATGAAGATCCATGAGAGTTTATTAGTGAGATTTTCAAGACCATGACTATTATGGAGGTATTTTCTAAGGAGAAGGCAGAACTAGTATTCTATCAACTAAAGGGAGTTTCTCAAGTATGATTAAACCAATGAAATGTGGAGTGAGTTTATGCAGGGCCCATGAATTAGACGACGTTTAACGTGGATTTTTTGATCGCTTCTTTTCACATGAGTTGAGAGAGGTGAAGATGATGAAATTCACTAATTTGAAGCAAAGAAATCTGAGTGTGAGGGAGTACGTCCACACTTTTATAAAGTGGTCCAAATATGCTCCAATATTGATGATCGATTCTCAAGCCCGTATGAGCAAGTTTGTTTTGAAAGTGTTAGACTTACTTGTCAAGGAATGCAAAATACCATGCTCATCAAAGTGATGGAAATTTCATGGTTGATGACATATGTCAAACAAATTGAAGAAGAAAAGTTTAAAGAGAAGAGTTCTAGGGAGTCCAAGAGGGATCAGGTAGACAATGGAGGCTTCTCACACCAAAGGTCTAGTGGTGGTTATGATCGTGCTCAACAAGGTCAAAGGTTCTCCGATTAAGATTCATCTCATGCTTAACAAAGATAGGGTGTCAAACCCTAAACCCCAAGAAGGTGGTGCTAGTGGATCTTCTTTCTCCACTTGTCAAAAGTATGATAGGAATCATGGGACAAATGCGCAGTGAGTACCAATGCTTATTATGGATGTACAAATATGGGGCATAAGATAGTTGATTATACGAATATTTCGAACAAAGATAGAGATGATCTTCCATAGGGTCATATTACTCCTTTGGGCCAGCAAGTGCAATAGGGTGCTCTTTCTATCTTGGATAGTGATACCACTGAAATAGATTTTATGCTTTTTAGACTCGATGGAACTATGAGAATTCGTTGGATGTGATTATAGGTATGTTTTAGGTCTTTTAGTTTGATGTCTATGTATTGTAGGACCTTGGTGATAATCTTTTTTTGTATCCCTTTATGTGACTATGAAGTTTGATATATCTCTTGAGAATTTCCTAGAGTCTCTTTTAGTATATGCCCCTGTTGGTGAGTTATGACAATTATGAATGAATCCTTTTATGGTGCTATGCATGAAAAGCATGTATAAATGTAATTTTTCTCATACAAGCATGACATTGTAATTATGAAAGGTGTATACTCATATTACAATCAAGATGAAATAAGCTATTTTATGAACAAGTTTTATGAAATAGGATTGGTAGTTATTCAATTTCCATATGAAAAGCTTATGAATTAAGATACATGACAAGTGTTACGTGGGATTTTGACTTATCATCGAGTGTACTTTGAGGTGAAAAAACAACCCAAGGGGTCCTTGTTAACAATCTCTAATCCCATATCTACGTATCACCATAGGATTATTGCCTTTATAGCCTAGCTAGTGGATCTACGTATGACACATGTTTATGACACTCGCTTGGGTTGGGGGATGGGGGAGGGGGGTATTACCTTGGCAAATAGATTCCACCTTTTTTGGTGTATAAAAAATATGAAGATTTCATGTAATAGGTTGTATGATCTTATAGTCGGTTACGATAGTTATCCCATACATGACATGACTATTTATGACTCATGCTTTTTATGCTCTCTTTTACAAGCTCTATTATGCATTGGCCATATATAAGATTTATTTATGCTTTACATATATTTCATATCATGCTTTATTTTGGTCAATTGCATATCATGATTCGTGACATGTTGCATTGTTCTCATACTTAGTATATTCAAAGTACTAATGTATACTTTCCTTTTCAACATTGTATCATAATGTAGAGTTGACGATCATGGTCTTACCTCACGTGGCTATTTGATTTTGCACAAGCTTGAACGTGGTAACTCCTCATGATCTGAGAACGTGTTATGCTTCTACATGATTTCTTTTCTACTTGCTTTATTTCATTTTAGATATCGAGTTAGCTAGGGGTTGTCCTAGTAACTCATCTGTACTTTAAAGGCTTTTTGACAGAATATGTAAGAGTCTATGTTGTCTTATGCCCTTTTTGCTATTGTATGATTATTTTGTTAGATGTTTTTGGTGTTACATCCACGCTCTTATTCTACACTTATCTTATGTATACTTAATTAATATGCTATGGGCTTGATTGGAGTTTCTTCAAGAATCCTAATCGTCGGGCCATGTCTAATGTCTAGCTTGGATCATGATAGATAAGCTAGATAACGATCATAATATCCACAACTATAAAACCTTTCTAATGATCCGGTCTCACATGTACAACCTCTATACATATATAGAAACAAAAGAAAATACAAGTATCAAATGTTCTTATTCTTAAGCAGAATAAAAACATAATAAGGATCGCGAGGATTCACTGAGGGAATGAACAACTACCTCTCAAGACTCCTACAAGTGCTCGAACTGAAAATAAAAAGGAGGATAATTGGATGATTTGAGCTTGTAGCTTACACAAGTGTAAAAGCAAGGAATGAGTATCAAACAACAAGATATCGAATAAGTAAACACTCACAAAGTAGAAATGAAAAATGAAAATAATCTTACCACATCAACCGAATATACAGAATTACAACATGCAATTAAATCAGCACAACCTAGATAATTCATAATTTAAGAAGCATATAGTTTACTTCACCAAAAAAACTAATCGCTACTAGTTAAAGTCATCTAATTCAATAGGCTCATGGAAGTAGATATTCACAACCACAATAAGCAAGTAGATTTCATATTAATGCAAATGCAATGTTAAATAACATAATGCATATCTGTGCTATGATACACATTCACTGATAATCTCAGGCATATTCATGAAGGGCAAACATGGTCCATGTATCTGTTAGAATTATTTTCATTCGAAATAATTTCTGTCTAGCTAGAACCATTTCCATTTGACTTTTATAGTATCTCGCTGAAACCATTTTTCTTTGGTATAACTTGTATCTAGTCAGAACCATTTTTCTTCGACTTTAAATTACTGTGGATCTTATCAATTTTCAAAACCAATAAAAATGAACACACAAACACATATGTGTGTGATAAAGTCCACAATAAAAAGTCGCTCAAGTCAACAATCATGAAAATCCTCTCATTGTAGAATCACCGTCATTAATCAAGTTTTCCAATTCAAAAATCACATTGATACATATAATCACGTTGCCATTTTATTACACTCTTATTTTATTAGTTCACTTCATTGAAAAATTCATTCCATCGACAACTCACATTACTCCCCCAACATAAAAAGGAAATGTAAGGTTCAACATCCTTAATTAAAGTTTAGAAATTCACTTGTCTCAAATCAATCATGTAATCACCCAACACTTGAGTTTTTTCTTTATTCAACAAAATCTATTCAAATATGAAATCTCAATAAGAATACAAGAACCATGACACACAATTCATGAAGTTTGAAGATTGAATTCAAAATAATTCAAAATTTTATTTTCGATAAAGTAGAGGTAAATTTGAAAATAATACATAATTGCGTTACCCAAAATATTTAGAAATCACCAATGAAAATTATTTTAAAAAATAGAGTTGAAATCAGTCCATAATCCTCAATTCGTCAAAAATTTATGTTCATGGGAGAATTTCCAAAGTTTAAAATTAAAAAAATCAGAAATTAGATGTTGAAATCATGAAATAATTAATGAAAATCTAAGAATCTAAGTTAAAGTCACTCACCCAATAAATTGATCTTGAAATACCATTTTAAAATTTTCATATTAGAGTTTTCAAAGCTTAAAATAAAAAATGGAGAAGAAACCCCTAAATCAGTCCCAAAAAGACCCCTTTAATGCCATTTAAGTAGCTCGAGGGTCATTTTTGCAACACCACCAAATAAGTAGGTGTTGCTTAGGCGATCAAGATGTCACTTCAGCGGCTACTGCTTTTGCGAGCACATGACGACTTAAGCAGACCCTGCCTAAATGGAGGGTATCGCTTTAGCCATGATTATCTGCTTTAGTGGTGATCGCTTAAGTGACCAAGACACTGCCTAAGCGGGACCTGCAACTCAGGTACCTGCAAAATAGTCCAATCAAGACATAAGCTCGGAATTGACTCTAAAAAATTTATTTGAAACCTCATACACATAAATCATATATATTATCCTACTAAAGTCGATGTTATAGACTCAATAGGATTGTCACAATTAAAATCAAGGTATCATTGATTCAAGACTCGTAATTCTAGTTGGTACTAAAATTGTTTTTGAACAACTATAGTCTTTTGAAAATTCAAAACTTTAAAATTTCTCAATTTTCAATAAAATTTTAAAATTAAATTCGTAAATTGATCAAACATAACTCAAAACAACTATCAGTAGGGATAAAGTGATAGTTTAAAAACAATGAAGAATAACCTTCAAAATCATTACATAAAAAAGTGTTTTTTCTCATTTTTGTAAAAAAATTATTTATCTAGGAAAAATAATGGATAAGAATAGTTGCAAATCAAAGATTTTATATAATAGGTTTCCACATACTTCAGTACAAATGTACACCACATGTTCCACTTATACACACACGTGTGGATTAGCTGTAACTAGCAAGCTAAATCCTCAACTATTCAATGCAGTAGCTATAGGAGCCACTGTCAGTGCGGGTCCAATGTATATTTAATTATTTTAATTTATGTGATATTGATAGATTTTTTAATATTTTTTAAAATTTTAAATTGTTAATTATTGCATTTGTATATGCTTTATCCTAATTCTAATAGTTACATGACTGAAAATAATGAGAGAAGTACTAAAAACACCCTCGAACTTTGCACAAATTATTAGTTTCGTTCCTAAACTATTGATATGCTTAAAGACACCCCCAACTTGGCGAACTAAGCTTAAATACACCATTCATTTTTCACACACAAAAATATGTCATTCACC
>JAABOM020062651.1:0-10125 GCA_011800125.2 Solanum clarkiae | reverse complement strand
ATGGAGATGAAGAATTTGGATACAGGTTGTGGGATCCAAAGGAGAAAAAGGTAATCAGAAGTAGGGACGTGGTGTTCTATGGAAGTTAGACAATTGATGACATTGAAAAACCCACAGTGTCTCAGACGACAAATGTTACAGATCAGATGCCAGAAGAAACAACAGAACCATTCATGAGAAATGGTGATACTGTGCCAGAAGATATCCCAGAAGTAGAAGACAATGAGGAAAGTGACTGTGCTAAGCAGGGGAGCCATAACCCCATCTCTCAGACGTTCCAGGACCATCACAAGGCCAAGATGATGGTGGATTCCTCAAATTGTTCCCAGAAGTCCATAGATCTGAGCGAGGTCGGATTTCATCAAGTAGATATTCAGAATCCGAGTACCTTCTACTTACTGAAGATGGAGAACCAGAGAGTTTCCATGAAGCCGTATCTTATAAGGACAAAGAAAAGTGGTTTCTCGCAATGCAAGATGAAATGGATTCTCTGCAGAAAAATCAGACTTCTGAGATCGTAGAACTTCCACGAGGGAAGAAGGCACTGAAAAATAAATTGGTATTCAAGCTGAAAAAGGATGGCAGTGGAAAAGTGGTGAAATACAAAGCACGGCTTGTAGTCAAAGGATTCCAACAGAAAAAAGGGATCAACTTTGACGAGATTTTTTCACCAGTAGTCAAGATGACTTCAATTAGAGTCATACTTGGGATGGTAACAAGTATGAACTTGGAGCTTGAACAGATGGATGTAAAGACAACTTTTCTTCACGGAAACTTAGAAGAAGAAATCTATATGGAGCAACCAGAAGGTTTTGAGGTTTCAGGAGATAACCTCGTATACAAGCTAAAGAAAAGCTTGTATGGTCTGAAGCAGGCACCAAGGAAGTGGTACAAGAAGTTTTACTCATGCATGGCGAGTCAAGGGTACAAGAAAACTTCAGCAGATGAATGTGTCTACATTCAGAAGTTTTCTGATGGAAATTTTGTTGCTCTTCTACTATATGTAGATGATATTTTGATCGTAGGGAAAGACACAATGAAGATCAACTAACTGAAGAAGGAACTCTCTAAGTCTTTTGACATAAAAGACTTAGGACTGACTCAACAAATATTGGGAATGCAGATTATATGAGACAGGAAGAAACGAAGGTTATGGCTATCTCAGGAAAAGTATATTGAATGAGTACTTGCATGGTTCAACATGAATAATGCCAAACCAGTTAGCATTCCATTAGCCAACCATTTCAAGTTGAGCAAGAGAACGTGTCCTTCATCCAAGGAAGAGATTGGGGAGATGTCGTCTGTACCATATTCTTCAGCAGTCGGAAGTCTGATGTATGCGATGGTGTGTACAAGGCCAGATATTGCTCATGCAGTAGGAAGGGTGAGTCGTTGTCTCTCCAATCCCAGAAAAGAGCATTGGGAGGCAGTAAAGTGGATTCTCAGGTACCTTAAGGGTACAACGAAATTGTGTATTTTCTACGGGGGAGCTGATCCAATCTTGGAAGGCTATACAGATGCAGATATGGCCAGAGATCTTGATAGTAGAAATCTACTTCAGGATTCATTTTCACTTTTGCAGGGGGAGCTGTTTCATGGCAGTCAAGACTATAGAAGTGTATTGCTTTATCTACAATCGAAGTAGAATACATTGCTACCGCAGAAGCTGGAAAAGAGATGTTGTGGTTAAAGCGTTATCTCCAAGAATTTGGAATCAAGCAAAAGGAATATACGGTACATTGTGAGAGTCAAAGTGCTCTGGATTTGAGCAAGAACTCCATGTATCATTCTTGTACAAAACATATTGATATTCGGTATTATTGGATATGAGAGGTGATAGATCGACAACTGTTGAGACTAGTGAAAATCCATACAAAGGAGAATCTAGCTGACATGTCGACAAAAGTGGTGACTCGAGAGAAGTTAGAGCTATGTAAAGATATATCCAGGATGCTTGTTCTAGATATGGCTAGAGGGGGAGAATTGAAGAAGTCCAGCCCTATCTTTTGAATTCAACCATGGCTGCTGTCAACCATGGTTGTTGTCAACAATGGGTGTTGTCAAAAATAGTGGCTGCCATTGTTCCCATTGTTGTGTTATCAATGACATTAAGGGGGTAGAATTTCCTCTATAGAAAGAGCTGCTGAGCTCCTTCATTCAACATCACCAAGAACACCAAGAAGAGTGTAATGTGTGAGGTCGAGAGTTGTTTTCTAATCTATTCTTGCAAGTAATAGAAGAAATTTTTCTCTCAAATTCGTGTTTACCAACGCTCAATTGTTCCTTTGGCTTCAACATATGATATGTACCTTACGAGGCCACATCCGCAGTTCAAGGGGAGGGCTTTGTGTTCCCCTTCCTCCGATAGAGATCAAATCCAAATACAACTGGTTAGTTAGGATCGAACTGTATATACTTAGCTGCTTGTGTGCAAGTGTACTCATTAGGCTTGTGGCGACTTGCGGACGTATAGGGCTAGGATGGATAATATCTTACACTCGGATACCTACCTATCCTACATCATTCGATTCAGTGTTGCTCGGTTCTGCTCAGTACCATTATTCTAGCATTTCAGCTAGAGGGTTCTAGCAGAGCTGTGGTTATACATATGTGATCAATTTATGAGCTGAGTTCAGACGTGGCATCCAGTTCTTACACCAATCCACCCTAGTGTTGTTTGTGGTTGTACCAGCCAGGCTAATGGGGGTCCGGTTGGCGTACAAGCTTAGACAGTATGGCCTTACACCCATGTACATAACTACCAAGCTAACCAGTCCTTAGTTACCGTCATCATCATCAGACTATGTAGTGAGTTAGGTGATTAGACACTTATGGAGTTAAATTCTTATATCGCTGCTTTGTTTACTGTTCTTACTTTGGGGGCCTACTCTGCCTATTGGATACCTTATCCCTGGTACTTACCCCTACATTTATATATTTGTTTTGTAGTGCAGGTCCTAGCACGAACCAAAAATGGTGATGCTTCTTGTGATAGTTATATTCAGAGTCTATTGCTGAGCATTAGACATCCATTGATCCTTCCAATCTCCTTCTATATATGTGGCTGTCCTTTTTGACTCCAAACCTGCCTTTTGTATTATTTATGTTATGTATATGGAGATGTATTATGGCTAGTATGTTATATTATGTCTATAGTAGATCTGTGCAGGTGACTTCCACATCCTAGGAGGTTGATATGATGGAAACGTAGGTTTCCATTGAGTGCAGGGGACCAGGTCCCTCATATGTCAGCCTTCTGTTGATTTTACATTCTGGCCCATGTATTTGAACATTTGAACAACACTTATTTATTATTTATAGAAGGCGAAATGAACAAGGAGTCCCTTCTACTTATCTTGATTTGACTAAGCTTATATGATATTAACTTTGTTGAGTTGAATAAAGTGTGTGTGTTACATTGTTGTTGCCAACAAGACCTCCCAATTAGTGATCGCCATAGCCTTAACCATAAATACCAGCAGAGTTACATGGATGCAGAGTTGAAAGGACACAACATTTAGTAATTAAGAATTTATCAAATTAACTATCCTATTTATAAACATTTAACAAAATATTCCTTGCAACAGCCCAAAAACTCTGCTTCAATCATGCATATTCCTTATTCCTATTTTCAATCTTATAAAGATAACATTTCCTTATTAGTTCTTTCTTTTAATTTCATGTATGATCACTTAGACTTAATATGTGGCAACAATATTGTTAGAAGCGATGATAAGTAGCGCATAGGGGTGGCAATTGGGTGGGTTGGGTCAAATTTGAACGGGTTATAATAGGTCAAGACATCAAACGGGTCAAGACCCATTCCAACCCAAATTTGCTTGGGTCAAAACAGGTTGAGTAACGCGTTATAGAGCGGGTCAAGACCCAACCCGACCCAATTTTTATTAAGGTTTACTCATTTTATTTGTTCCTCTTCAATATTTCAGTACTTAATTAAATTATATTTTTCTTTACTATGGCTATATAAAACATATCAAATTGAAAAAAAAGTATTTTGAAAATATTTTAACAAAATCTCTCTCGAATTAATTCGGGTTGCATATCAACCCAATTTTAAATGGGTTGAAATGGGTTGGGTTGAGATAGCTTGAGCTAATAATTTTACCGGGTTGGGTTGGGTTCAAACTTTAATGGATTGGATCGGTTTGGCGGGTTGGACTTAATTTTGCCACCCCTAGTAGTGCATAATAATGGTCTGGTCCCATTCTAGCAAGATGTTGAATATTAGATTTGGCATAGACACTTGAAATAAATAAAGTTTAATTGAATCTAGTCTTCATAATAAAAATATAACAACTGAGATCGTGTTTTCAGAAAATCCAAATCTTGTTTATAGAACAAAACTCATAGTAATTTTTGAATATACGTACCTTGCGAACTCATATGCCAGCACCAATTTAGGTTGTTCCTTTCATCAGCGACAAACTTTTTGATAGCACCAAATTCACCATTTCTAGCTCCATCACCAAAATCGCCAACAAGACCTCCCATGATTTATTGTAATCCATGAACCTCATGATCTCCTATGCCGACACCAATTTAGGTTATTCCTTACATCAACTACAAAATGTTTGACCTCACTCTTGTCATTGTTGTCGCTTTTGCTTCTTTTTTTTTTTTTTGTTCTAAATTTCTTCTTTAAGACAAAACATTCTCCTTTTTTCTTTATGGAGCGCTTTTCAAGATCCCCAACCTATGGATTTATAATGACAATTTAATAAGAAAAATATAAACATCTTGGCACCTAATTGACGTGACGATAAAAGTTAGCGTCACATAGTTAGGAGGTCATTCTAAAAATCACATCTTCCAGAAATGTTAGGTAGAGCTAGCTAATCACTTCTTCAAAAGGAATTTGGTCAAAATAGGCTATAGTAGCCCAAATAATGCTTAAAATGTAAGAGCTTACCTCTTTTATTTCAGTGGTTTCTTTATCAACTTGCAACTTTAGAAAACCATTGAATATATATTTTGTACATCCGAAATCAATCAATATTGTTTGCTCTTATGATACTAATATCGTTATCCAGCAAGATCATAAGAGCGAAAAGTAATCATCATCATATATATATTACTAAAAGTAGAAAGAATGTTAGGCAAAAGTTATATTACTGTTTTACCCCTACATTATATTAAAACATTACAAAATATTTAATAAATTAAATAGCAAATAGTAACTCAACATACTGGACGAAACATTTTTCCCACTAACTCTCCATTATTAAATATAATAACCCCCACTAATTATGTTCATTATGATTTTTATATCAACCTCTTATTCATAATCTCAAATGGGTTAATGCCATTTTCATGACAACTCTTTGTATTCCTTAATACTTTCCTATAAATAGTGACATTTGACACAATATTGTTTACACTTAGAACATTTGGAAAAAAAATCACTATGCTCTCTTCTTTTGTCTCATTTTATTTGTTTTGTGTAATGTTTTTGTTTCATTTTAATGTAATTATATAGCATTCCAATATTTGTTGCTATGATTGAAAATTTATAGTGGTTTGTTGCTTTGGTTCTTGTGAAGACAAAGACAAATCTTTCAAACTTCTTTATGAATGAACGAAGCATTCCTTTCAATTTCTTGGAGGAAGAACAAATGTGAATGACTTGATCTTATAGAAGGAGACACCATTCTACACACAAAAAACAATTAGATATTCTTTTACTGTACTTGCTCTCTTAATCTTTGAATGTAAAATAAGGAGTCATGCATAAGAATATAAGATATGACACTCTTCTAATATACTTGTATGATGTAATTTATAGTTTTTTAAATATAATTTGCTTGATCATTTTATCCTTCAATGAAAACTACTTCTTTAACATTTCGTACAAAGAAATGTAAACAAACGTTCAAATGAATGCCAATTACCATATTGAATACAATACAATTAATCAACCATAATTATATGTCTCTCAACGTATCAAATACTGATTTTAGAAAGTTATTACAAGTCATTTACAGTTTCAGAATTGATTCTTCATATTCTTCATTTCCTGGTCATTAGTCTCCTGAATTTTAAATCCCATCCATATTGTCTCCAGACCTCTTCAATTATAGCATCAGGTGTCTGAGCTGGAGTAAATAGGGCGGGGATTTTTCCTTTAAAAGTTTCTGTGTTTTTTCTAATCATATTATATTTTAACTTGGTGTTTTCAACTTTCCAGTGCTTGTCTCCATGTTGTCGTTGCATTGCAATGATTCTCCACAATTTAGGAAGTTCTGTTATGAGCATGTATGCCTCACAAGATGTTTGTTTCTTTTGTAGATGGAGTATCTTCCTATTTCCTCATGGAAGACATCGCGCCAGCTTATGGGTGAATTCTTCGACATATGGAATGATGCTGTTGGAAAAAGATCATTACCAGGTCATTTTGTGCACTTCGAATCAAAGTTTCCAGAGTATGGCCTCTCTTATCAATACATTTCAGACTACACAGTTGTGCAGTATGCTAGCACCATTGCTCAAATGATAGCAGCAACTGAATCATCGCGAGCAGTGAGAAATGATAGCTACATTCTAATTTCTCACTGCTGGTGATGATTCAGTTGCTACGATCATTTGAGCTATGGTGCTAGCATATTGTGCAGTTGTGTGCTCTGAAGTGTATTGATCAGAGAGGTCATACTCTGAAAACTTTGGTTCGAAGTGCACAAAATGACTTGGTAATGATCTTTTTCCAACAACATCATTCCACATGTCGAAGAATTCACGCATAAGCTGGCGCGATATCTCCCATGAGGAAATAGCAAGATACCCAATCTACAAAAGAAAGAAACATCTTGTGAGGCATACATGCTCATAACAGAACTGCCTAAATTGTGGAGAATCATTGCAATGCAACAACAATGTGGAGACAAGCACTGGAAAGTTAAAAACACCAAAGTTAAAATATAATATGATCAAAAGACACAGAAACATTAAAGGAAAAATCCCCATCTTATTTTCTCTAGCTCAGACACCTGATAAGGCCAACCTGTAAAAACCTACCAATAGAAGTAAAAGATGATTTCCTACTAATCTGCTCCCAACATGCATCAGTTTCAAAATTATTGAATGCAAATAATCATAAGAGCAAACAATAATACTATCATAAGAGCAAACAGAATCGATCTATTCCGGATGTACAAAAATATATATTTCAACAGTTTTCTCATGTTGGAAGTCGATCAAGAAACCAATAAAGTAAATGAGGTAAGGTCTTACATTATATGCAATTTCTTTTTACTACTATAGTATGTTTGACCAAATTCTTTATATAGAAGTGATTAGCCGTCCATACCTTGCATTTATGCAAGAAGAGATTTTCATGACGACCTTCTAATCACATGACACTAACTTCTATCATCATGTCAATTAGCCGCCAAGACAATTGCATTATTTTTACTAAGTTGTCCTTATTAATCCATAGATTGGGGTTGTCCAAAAGGGTTGCACAAAAAGAAAAGGAGAATGTTCCATCTTGAAAAGGGAATTTGCAACAAAGAAATGCAAAAGCGACGACTTTGACAAGAGTGGGGTCAAAAAGTTTATCGTTGACGGAAGGAACAACCCAAATTAGTGTTGGCATAGGATTTCACGAGGTTCATGGATTCAATAAATTGTGGAAGATCTTGTACACTACGTCAGTGGTGAAGCTAGTCATGGTGGACTTGGTGTTGGAATAAGATATGACGAGGGTCTTGTATTCGGTGCAAACACTGGTGGCAGTGGAGTTGGGAAAGATTGTGGTAGAATTTGAATGTCCCAACACTTGTGTTTGATTTTTTTTAATGATTTTCAGGTAACAGTATTTGTGCCCTAAGTGTTCAATCTTCAAATAAATTACTTTGACTTTTGTTCTATGAATGCTTCATTCAATGATTTTTTTTTCATTTCGTCTAATATGCATGGCATGAGTAGCTATCTTTCATTGAAGAGAATAAATAAGAAATGTATGCAAAATTGTGATGCCAATCAAACTTTGTTTAAGAAAGAGGGGGAGAAATACATGAATTCTCTAGATCAAGTAGACAGAAAACAAACCTCAAATGGCAAATATCCCCATTCAATAGTCAAATTCCTTCAAATCCGCATAATCTATACATGATAATTGAATTGTTCCAAACCTACTGCAGACTTTTATCTACAATTATTCTCCTAAACAAGCAATAATGTGGACAACATTTTTTAAGAAGTTGTAAAAAAATACAATACCAAAAGCATTCATATATAATCTTGCTAAACATTATATGGGCAGGAAGGGATGGGATGTGGTGGTTTGAGGTGAGATGGTCTAGTGGTGGGAATTGGGGATGTTAGGGGAGTGTGCTCAGAGTGTCATTTATGCAATTTGTCTTCTTACTTTATTAGGAAAATCATTATTAAGGAGCTCGTTTTTTCTACGATTTTGAAAAATTATTTTGACTAACCAAATATGGAAAAATATTTTCCTTAATACCAAAGATGCTATTAAAGTAAAATTTGTAGCTTTTAAATTTTTTTCTATTATTTTTCAAAACCTCATTTCGTTTAATTTCATGAAATTTCCTTATATAGAGATTCAGATTTCTAGATATGTCATTATCTTTTTGCTATTCATTATTTCTCCTTAACTAGTTAATTTTTATGTTGCATATGTTTGACCCCACGCCATTAATAACAAACATATGGACTAATTATTTTTGAATGTCTTCATTGACATTTTCTAAAAATACATGAAGTGATTCAACTTAAGTTTTGGCAAATGATTTAAGATTTAGAGAGTTTATTATTTCATTCAAAAGGTAAATGGTGTACTATTTTTCTAATTTTAATAATTAAGAGAATTAAGTGAAATTTATAGAGCATCATGTAATGACACTCCAGGTCATTTATGCTTTTTTAGATATTTTTCACCTATTAGAGCTTAGCTATAGTAACCCCGAGTAATTTCTGATTCAGTGGCACTAACTGTTCGATTTTTGGTCGCTCTTTTAAAAGATGTGCAATTTTCTTTATTGTTGGCGAGATCAAAGTTGAAAAAATTTAGCAGTAAACTTTGGGTAAACGGTCTCAGAATAAAATTTTGACTATTGCATCTGCTCTAGAATGGCCAAATTAGGCTAGGAGAATTTTGGGTTAGATTACAAGGATTTTTGGTGTTGGTTTCTGTCGGAAATTCCTTTTGCAATATCGTTTGTGGTAAAATTCGACGTTTTGCTGCTGTATATTGGGTATCTTTTTTTGAAAATTTAACGTGTGATTTCTTATCCATTTTGAGTCAAATTTTTGTGAATTTTGGAGCTATTTTGTGTGTTTTCTCGAGGCACACATTGTTGTAATGTCAGAATAGACTGATTGAGCTACATTTGAAACAAAAATTCTCATGAACATGCTATTTGCAATGAAATTTATGTAAAAAATGTTTTTCATTATTTAGCTATTTTATATGGTTTTAGACCTCAAGTTGATCCGGAATTTGAGGTATAAGCTTAAAACGACCCAAAAAGTGCTCGAAAATCTGCCTCGAAAGTGCCCGAAATTGTAATTTCTATATATCTAAAAATTCATTCGTTATTTTGAAAATCCAAATTTATATTCTTGTTCAGGGGGCAAAATTAAGTGGGAGATGAGTCTAATCCGAAATTTAGAGCAACCGTAGCAAAATCTGAATTTTCAAAGTGAGCTGAAAAATAGTGTAAGTGCACGTTCCTTTCGCGACACGCACTAGTGTTAAAATTGTCCTCATTTTGGACTTCGGTCCAAGACTTTTAAGTCTTGGGCCTAAGTGTTCTCATTTACTAAAATACCTATACTTCGCCATATTTCACCCTCATATCATTCAAAATATTCCCTAATACTCACCAAAACACTTAGCCAAATATTTCACTCCCGAATTCAAGACTCAAACCCTCTTCTGGATTTTAAGGATTTCACTCAAGCTTCAAGTCTTCGTTAAAGTCTTCTTCAAGAAATTCTCCAAAGCTAAGGTATGTGGGTTTCAACCATCGGGTCCTTTCACCTATGGTGCCCAATAATCTTTTCTACTTAAATTGTATGATTTTAAAGTTGATTTACTCATGAGTCTTGATTATTATAAATTCACTGCACAGGGAATTAGGGCTT
>JAABOM020062650.1:0-10126 GCA_011800125.2 Solanum clarkiae | reverse complement strand
TATATGATATGTTAAAGAATGATTTTCTTGAAGGTTTCTTGGTACTTTAGTTTAGAAATCTAGTATGTTTGAAAGTAGATGAAAGATACTAGTTCAGCAATATTAAAGATTTCGGTTGAGAAAGCTAAGTAGTAAGCTGCGCTAAGTCCCCAAAATAATCAGGTTTCAATAATTTATGATCTATTAAATATGAGCTATATAAAGTATTTTGGGGGTAGTATTGAGCACCGATATGGGTGAGAGTAGAATAAATTACTTAAACTCATAAACTATGTAGCCAGCATAGGATAGGATTGTACTACAGTACCTTCCTCATTAGCCACTGAGATGATCCAATTTTAGGATGGATCCACTCTCCTAGTTATTCGTCCCTGACTCTGGCAGCGTGCTCAAGATGTTGTATCACCACGAAGCTATATTGGTGGTTGTCGGTTAGAAAAGCACCCCAAGCTAAGAAACTAAGATTTACTTATCAGTTTTCAGCATGTTATTTTCAGCATACCAGCCTTTACGATTATTGCTATTAAATTATGAATTATGTTCATGTCTTTTGAGAAGCATTAGGATATATTATTTAAATATTTTGGCCATCTTACGTACCGTACATCCCACGTAATAGGACCTGCATCATTTTATGATGCAGACGCAGGTGACAGAGTTCCTCAGCAGTCGCTCCGTTGAGAATCTGACAGCTTCCAGTCTTTGGTGAGGCCTTCTCTAAGTCCGAAGCTTTTGAGTTGTTTGTGTTGCTTATCAGTATTTATTTTTAGTTCTGACTACTTGGGACATGTCTCAGTAGTCCTTTCAGACAGTATTAGTAGAGGTTCCATAGACCATTTATTTAGTATTACAGTTTTCTGTTATTCAGATATTTCTTAAAAGCCTTTTTATTCAGTTATGCAGACAATTATGAATTTTCGTATTGCTTGTAATTAGTTTTTCGACTGTTACGAGTCTTGCGCTGAGTAGTAGCAAGGCCAAGTGGTTCGCTTGGGGCCAGAAATGGTTTTCAAGTGCCGGCCACGTCCAGGGTATAGGCTCGGAGCATAACACGGATCTTGAATTTCAAGAATATGAGTGCATCATTACAAAAATGAGGAAAAAAATTATTTTCTTCGTTTCTAAAAGAATGATCTCCTTTCCTTTAGTCTTTAAAAAAAAAAAGAATGATTTCTTTTTCTTTTTTTTAGTAATATTTTAATTTCAGTTTTTCACATGACATATTTAAGGTCACAAGATTAAAGGGCATTTTGGTACATGTGACATAACTTTAATTTAAAACCAAAATTAAAAAGCTAAGTCTTCTTTATTTTCTTCAGTTCTGTGTCAAAAGTTAAATCAGATCATTTTTTTTGAAATGACGATAGTATTAGGTACGTGGAAATTAATTTGTGTTCCTTTCAATAAATATTCAACTAAGTTCACCATTCAATGTTTTTGAGACATAAGTGCCAACAGACAATATTATATACATATTAAATAGAGTTTTTATCAGAAATATAGACTTTGAGTCAAAGCTACATTTTTTAATCGAATCCATTACTTATATTGTAGATTCATGGCCTTCTCATTTCTTAATTCCTGCCGTTCCATGTTTTCCACTTTTTTTAGTTTCTAGCATCAACATAACATCACATGAAGTAGTCACCAAGCTAATGGGCCTATATGAGTCCACCCAAATCCCATACAAGGCCTAAATAGCATTATTAAAAGGAAAAATTATATGGTATAGCAAACAGTGATATGTATTTAGAGTATTTAGCTATAATTTAAAATATTTATATTATATGGATATATTTTATATTAAATGATAAATTTTTAATTACACATAAGATATTTAATTAGTGGAGTAATAAATGAACCTTCTTCTTTTTTTTTTCTCTACTTTTCCTTTTATAGTTTCTCTCTCATAACCTCTAAATCAATGATATTTCTTTCAATTTATTTGCAGATTACTATCTATTGCATGTTTTGCTTTTAAATTACTGTAAATACATATCAATATTTGATCACCTTTTTAAAGTTATATTCATATAAGTGTATTAAGAGTAAGGGGCAAAATTTACTTAGGAAAAAAAACATTCAAAATCTTTTAAAAGAGAGAAAAGTTAATAATATTGTTTTCAGTAACAATCCTGCAAGAACCAGAGAAAACGATAGATTTTTATATTCGTTTTCTCCAATTATTTTTTGATATAGTTGAACTTGGAATACTTTAGTGTGTTGTATCAATCCATAATCATAATTGTGTGGTACATTTTTATTCAAATATCAACATTAGTTTTGAATTATCGATTAGTGAATACATATATAAATGAATTTTATATATATGAATACAACTGAGTGAAATAACTAATTATTTATTGTATACATACTGTAATAATAGTTGTGTTCATTGTATTCAATCAATATATGTATACACATTGAGGTTGTATTCATAAGGTATAATAACTATATTTATTGTATGTTTGTTCACTTTATTTGTCTTCTGTATATTCTTTTAGTTTTTCCATTTGTAAAATACTTGTATCAATTTGTAAATAGTTGTATTATTTCTAACGAAGAACAATGAAGAAAATTGAAAAATTGAGTAAATTATATCTCAACTTTTCTATACTATTTTAAAATAATAATTAAAGATTTGCAATTTTAATGCACATAATTTAAGGGATTACCATTTAAAAATGAAAAATATCTTATTTAGAGCAATAGAATTTTTGTATAACAACATATATTAAAATAAAAACTTACCTTTTATATAATGACTGTAGTTAGATAGCCACCTAAATTATAGTCATGTATGATAATTAATATAATGATAGCTATTGAACAATACTAACCCTTAAACTATAGTTGTTTATGTAAGTTTCTCTTATTAAAATATAGGAGAAATAATATTTTTAATCCAAAAAGAAAATTATTTACAAGCGATTACTCCTTTACTTTCATACTCGTGTTTTTAATTATTCTCGTGCATTTGAGACCATGAGAATATGTAAATAATGATGGTATCAAGAAGGAAGAGGTAGTATTTCAATAAAACTGTTTGGTATCATCAAATTATATATACACTGATGGTATCAAAGAGGAAGAGATTGTATAATACCATCAGAGTATATCGACAACATCAGAGTTTAGAGTTTAATAAATAAGATTGTCACTTTAATAAATAAGATTGTGATTTTAATAATTTTTTCTTAATTGTTTCTTACTTATATCTTAAAAAAAAAAAAAAAAAAAACTCAATCATATATGATGTCGATAGGATATCAATATACCAACATAGTATCACAGAGGATTAAGCTCAATTTTATATGATTCCGCTATGTTATCTTATTCTGTCAGACAGAATGTTAATTATTTCTTAAAAGAAGAGTTGAATCCTATACCATACTAATAGATTATTAAAATACTAATGAAGTATCATGAGATTAAGCATAGTCCTGTATAATACCGTTATGATATCATATTCCAACGGAGTTCATATAAACATACCAAATAGTCATGCAACACAATAATACCAAATCTTAGTTTAAGTTATTACATCAAAATGTAAAAGCCAATTCAAGTTTATTGGATAAATTTATTAATTTGTCTTCAAACTAAATGGAAGAGTTACAAATTTGATTTTCCCTGCAATGGCATCTTGATTTCCTTCACTTTGTTGATGAATGCTATCACAGTTTCTGTGCTTTTAGCATCTAATGATAAAACAAAGAAAATAATTAGAATTTAATTCTTTAGAAAAGAAGAAGATTTAAGTTGTAGCAAACAATTATTTCACACCATAAGGTCAGTAGCCTAAATTCAAATTCAATTGGAGGCCTTAAAATTTTTTTTCTTTTGATGTTTATTATAGTCAATTTATTTAATCTCTCTTGAAACATCTTATTCTGAATTTGTTAAATTTTTAATAATTTAATAACCCATCTCAAGATGAGAAGTCCCACATCGGCAAGAGAGATGCTAGGTATATAAGTAAAATGACTGGTCTATATACTATGAGACGCCTTTTGGTGAGCTCAAAAGGACAGATCCGTGATGGGCTAGGCCCAAGAGCGGACAATAGTTCACATTGTAGGCGAATCCCATGCGGTGGGACAAAAGATACTTGTCCCACATTGACAAAACACAAGAAGACATGTTGGACTGGCTAGACCCAAGAGCGGACAATATTTACAGTGTTGGGTCAGCCTCAAATTAGAGTGCCTGAAGCTACCATCTTTTTTAGGCTCGTAATGTTGGACTGGCTAGATCCAAGAACGGACAATACTTTACAATGTTGGGTCAGCCTCAAATTAGAGTGCCTGAAGCTACCATCTTTTTTAGGCTCGTAGAATCCTGATTACATAGTGTCTATTTATCTTTGATATACAAGGTATTTTCATGAACTTGCTTTGGTATTATATGTTCTTTATGTTAAAAAAAATCGTAAAAAAGTAAAACAAACAAGTTCAATTCTTTGTTTCTTACCTTGCATAAAATTGATCGAAAAATATAAAATTCTATTATAATTTTCTTGTTATTTAATGAATTACCTAGGTCTGGTACTTTGTGACCTTCTGGATGATGAATCACTACAGGATTCACAAAGCACTTCACAAGGTCTTCTTCATCAAGTTTTTTAGGTTCCTTTTCACCTGTAAAACACAAAACAAAAATTAAAGGTGTGCATATATACTACTTCAAATTACAAAGAAATTAACTACCTAAATGCTCATCAAGTTTATATTATTAGTACAGTAAAGTGGGATCAAGTCCGGTGTACTAAAACTCCCGCTATACGCAAAGTTCGGGAAATTAAGGCCCTAACCACAAGGTCTATTGTATGTCGTCTTTCCTCGCATTTCTGCCAGAGGCTGTTTCCAAAGCTTGAACTCGTGACCTTCTAGTCACATGGCAGCAACTTTAATACAGTAAAGTATATAATTTTTATTTTTTAAAACATAATTTTAGACAATATATAGTGTATACGTTGATTATACATGAAATATACGATTCAACTAAAAATATTGAGATTTTTCTTTTAAATGGCTAAGGAAAGTAATACCTATGAAATGCAGGGATGGAATATCAATTGGTAATGCAAATGCATTAGAAGCAATCTTGGGGCATCCAAATTCAATTCCTCCAAGTTTGCAGCCTGATATTATGATCACAAATTTTATTTTTGGTACTTTGGTCAGAGCCACTCTCTCCCTTTGCATTCCAGGTAGTGATGCAGTTACAATTGCCCCCTAATCAAAGATTTAAATCATATTAAGCAACATAGAATGAAATTTTTGATTTACTTAATTATATAAGAATCCAATAAGGAAATAATACACACATATATGTTAGAAGAAATTCATTCAATATCTGGTACCTGCATTGGAGCCTAACTAATTTGAATTCGCGTTGTGTAGAGCTCCATTCAGGGAATGAAAGTACTCCCTACCAAGTACTTTTTCACACTTAGGGGGTCGAACAAATATTTCTATTATCAGAGAAATTGATGATATTCAGTACCTGCATTGGAGCCTAACTAATCTGAATTTGCGTTGTGTAGGGCTCCATTCAGGGAATGAAAGTACTCCCTACCAAGTACTTTTTCATATTTAGGGGGTCGAACAAATTTTTCTATTATGAGTGAAATTGATGATATTCAGTACCTGCATTGGAGCCTAACTAATCTGAATTCACATAGTGTAGGACTCCATTCAGGGAATGAAAGTACTCCCTACCAAGTACTTTTTCATACTTCGGTGGTCGAACAAATTTTTCTATTATGAGAGAAATTGATGATATTCAGTACTTGCATTGGAGCCTAACTAATCTGAATTCGCGTTGTATAGGGTTCCATCATATTCAAGGGAAAAGCCCCCTATCAAGAATTTAAACTCAAGGAGTCGAAGAGATTTTTCTATTATGAGAGGAATATTACATCACATTCTTTGTTACGCTTTCTCTCTCTATATAAATATATAATGATAATAATACTTACCTGAGAGAAACCTAAAACACCATCAAATGGTCCATACTTCTCCATGTTAGCTTCAATATATTGAACACATTCTTCAAAATTGTAAATTTCCCTTAGCTCCTACAATATTAAATTGTAAACTGTAATTTGTTGTCCATCGGACTAACATAAATTAGTTTTTCCAATAAGGCAAAAACCTAACATATTTCAAAAAAATGAATCTATGCAATTGATCACAAGTTTTGTCTAATAGACAAACACTAGAACTTATGACTTTGTCGCCCATCAAGCATATGTTCTACCCTTTTCCTATAAGAGAAAAGTTTAGGCTATTTCAATAAAAATGAGATATGAACCTGATTAGATTGGAACCATTCATAGTAGGGTGGATAAAAAATGCCATGAGCATCCACTTTATCTTTAAGTAAAAAAGGTCCATTCAAGAACACCAAATCTAGCTTGTCAAGTACAAATTTTTGGCCAACCAAGTTCAAATTCTTTCTTAAATATTTCAACACTAGCTCCATGGCCATGGAGGCAAAGAACCCTTGGCTTCTTCTCATTTTGGTAATTTTCCATGTATAGAATTAGAGAAGAAAAAGATTGAGCTATTTGAGGGAAATGAACTTTGGACTTTTTCTAAAGAAAGTTATCATTGGAGCTAAATATATTTGAGGGAAGTTTTTGCACATCATCTACTAATTATTACTCCCTCCTCCTTTCTAGCTATAAATGTGACACTTTTTTTTTTTGTTCTTGACAAAAAAGTTATAGCTTTTTAAATTTGAAAACAAGTTCACTTGGATTTTTTTAAAATTTTATTCTTATGTTTGATATGATGGAAAATATTTTTTAAATATTCTGTAAGTTAGCAATAAAAACATTATGCAAAAACCACATTTAATACCCTCTCCGGTTAAAAAAAAATAATTAGTTTGACTTGAGACTGAATTTTAAAAAATAAAGAAGACTTTCAATCTTGTGATCCTAAATCAAAGTTATGCCAAATGTATTAAAATGTTCTTTTAATCTTGTAGTTTTAAATATGTCACGTGGAAAGTTAGAGTTAAAATCTTGTTAAAAAAGAAAAGAGGGTCAGTTTTTTTTTAAACAAAATAAAA
Organism: Solanum clarkiae; assembly: GCA_011800125.2. Lineage (NCBI taxonomy): Eukaryota > Viridiplantae > Streptophyta > Magnoliopsida > Solanales > Solanaceae > Solanum > Solanum clarkiae. Next base: position 3,043 of record JAABOM020062650.1, on the reverse strand, counting down.
AGAGAAGGAGGTTATTCTTTATGACACGGAGGTGTGGAGGAAAAGTTTGAAATATTATTTATGAAATTTGTTTTTTTACACATCCCAAAAAAGCCATTTACTTGACTTATAAAAATAACTTGGTTTCAAAATAAAATATTTTAACAAACAGAGGGGGAAATTAATAATCCAACATACCAAACATCCTTAATATATTAAAAGTTAAAAAAAAAAAATCAACTTTTATCCTGATAACTATGCAACAATAAATTCAAAGGGGCCTTTGACATGGTTTGTGTTCCATTTTTTCTTCCCACTTGCATGCGAGTTTAATGGAGTTGGGCCTTCATGATAATTAATATGAAGATGACCTTCAGGTTGGAATTGAGACCATACCCCATATCTAGAAGAATTGATATTGCTATCAAATTCAAAAAATTTTGGTAAAAAGTTTGAACACTAGCTTTTCTTTTCTCCACTTCTACTCTTAAAGAATTTTAGGTTGTCACGCCTTGAGCGTATACTCTGGAGATGGTCGACACTCGAAAATCATTTCTGGTTCCAAGCGAATCATTTGGCTTGACTGCTTACTCAGCGGAAGACTCATAATAGTGGGAAAAGACTAATTAAAAGCAACAAGAAATTTCATATTTGTCTGTATAACTGAATAAAAAGGCTATTAAATAAAATCTGAACAACTGAAAACTGAAACACTGAACATGTGGTCCATGGAATCTATACTAAGCTGTCTGAAGGGCTACTGAGACAGGCCCCAAGTAGCTAGAAATAAAAGTATAGACTAAAAGGAAATAACATAATCCATGAGCCTCTGACTGAGAAGAGGCCTCACCACTAGCCTGAAAGCTCTCAAGTTCTCAAAGGAGCGACTGCTGAGGAACTCGGTCACCTGCGTCTGCATCATAAAACGATGCAGGTCCTAAGGACGTCAGTACGTGGAATGCACGGTATGTAAAATGGCCAAAACAGTAAAACGATATATATATACACTCAAATCAAAAGACATAAAGATGATTCATAATTAAATAACATTAATTATAAAGACTGGTATGCTGAGTAATTTAATGCTGAAAATAATATGCTGAAAACTGGTAAGAAAATTTAGTTTCTTAACTTGGGGAGTTTCTCTAACCGACAACCACCACTATGAGCTTCGTGGTGATACAACGTCTTGCCCACGCTGCCAGAGCCGTCTCGTACTTTGCCGGGGTAGGGGACGAATAATTAGGGGAGTGAATCCATCCCAAAACTGGGTCATCTCAGTGGCTAATGAGGAAGGTACTATGGTACGATCCTATCCTATGTTGGCTACATAGTTTATGGGTTTGAGTAATTTATTTTACTCTCACCCATATCGGTGCTCAATACTACTCCCAAAACACTTTATATAGCCCATACCTACTAGATCATAAATTCTTGAAATCTGGCTTTCTTGGGGACTTAGCTCACTTTACTACATAGCTTACTCATATGACTTCTTTTAACTTTACTAAAACTAGAATCAACTCGGTGACTCAAATCATGCTAAAATTTCTTGCCTGATATGCAAGATAAGTCTTTAAAATGCACTTCTCCTAAAGGTACTCAGACTAGTCTTTTTTTTTCTTGAAAAAAAATGTCAAGATTTTCAAGAAAACTCAACAATAATAAATCTTGATCATAAATGTATATAACTAAATAACAAATCTTGAATTGGATGCTAATAAGACCAAGGTTTCATAAAATTTCATCAAGAATATAGGAAATTATCATGGAATTTAACATACTTACAGAGTTTACGGTAAATTTTAATACTTACAGGTTCATGGATGAAAACTGGTTTCAATTTCTACAATTATTCACAAAATAATTACTTTTAGGTAGCCTTACATACTTGAGAAAGGATTCTTGAAGACTTGAAGAAATTATCTTAGAAGTTCTACCCGTTTCTTGATCTTACGCTTGAATTTTCTAGGGAAGGTTTCTTGCTTGAACGTATGAATGAAGAAAATAATATTTTCTGAACTTAAATTGTATTAAAACTGACTTAGTTTAGGATATGGGGTGTGAGAAAAGTCGAATTTGCCCTTCCCTATTAAAAAGAACGAAACTGCCCTATTTTTACACTAGTGTGTGACGCGCACTAGTGTTATTTCGCGAATTTCAGCTTTTCGTCAATTTTTCAAAAAACGCTAAGTGTAGCTTCGCGTTTTCTCCGCGTCGCGGAGAGAACGCAGACCCTCACTGTTTCTGAAATTTTTTTGAAAAAAATAATTTGTGGTTTTTCGAATTTTTATCGAGTCGAGACCATTTTCCGAGTTGCTTTTTCGCACTAATCGCAAATCCGATCTCGAATTTGCAATTGGAGCAAGGTAAAATACATTACGCGCGAGGTCAATTCTAGGGGTACTTTCGTCATTTCACGGGGGTGTTACATAAGTGTTAATGAAAGAAAAGATCTATTGAGTACATATAAAGGATCTAAAATAATTTTAAAACATTCGAATTTTAATTAGAAGAGAGAGAAAAAAGAAGAGATAAAATTGGCCTTTATTAAAATTGTTGACGTGAATCACGAAACTCCATCTACCAATCCTGGTCCATTTTACGGATCGTAAAAGGCCTTCTCTCTGAAAATTGAGAGGTTTGGGCCTTGGGTCTACGATCAAGTTCCTACGGACCATACATGTAATAATTATCCGAACCCGTTAGTGATATTATTCGCTTTGGGCCTAGGCCAAAGCAGACAACATCATTAGTGGGCTTCACTAGCGGGTTGGGTCATCGTACATTATCAATAATGGACAATATTACTAGCAGGCCTAGACCCAAACATTATTAGCCCAGAAGCACATGGCCTTAGAGGCAATGACAAATGCCATTACCACATCTCATTGTTATTAATATATACTTGGAGTTCATATAACTGGACCAAATAGTCAAGCAACACAATAATACCAAACCTTAGTTCAATTATTAATACATCAAAGTGTAAAAGCCAATTCAAGTTTATTGGGTAAATTTATTAATTTGTCTTCAAACTAAATGGAAGAGTTACAAATTTGAG
>JAABOM020062649.1:0-10126 GCA_011800125.2 Solanum clarkiae | reverse complement strand
TTGCCTAGTGAAATGAATTTGGTTCATCCGGTGTTCCATGTCTCTATGTTGAGAAAATGTGTTGGTGATCCTAATGTTATTATGCCTCTTGATGTTGTGGGTGTTGTTGAGGATAACTTGACCTATGAGGAGGTTCCAGTTCAGATTGTGGATAGGCAAGTGAAGAGATTGAGGAACAAGGAGGTGACATCTGTTAAGGTCCTTTGGAGGAACCAACAAATCGAAAGCGCTACTTAGGAGCCCGAAGAGGACATGTAAAAGTGGTATCCTTATCTTTTCCACTCCACTCAAGCCTAAGGTACCAATTCTAAGTCCTCTATGAGATTTCAAGTCTTGTATTTCAGCCCCTATGTCATTCATATGCATTCATGTTTAAGTTGACAAGTTTATGATTATTTTACACTTATGTTGAGAGTTTGGAAAATGGTGTTATAAATATGATGTTGCATTCTTGTTGGTCTAATTTTGTTTATGATCACTCTTGTCTTATATGTCTCTTTTACATTCGGGGACGAATGTTCCCAAGGGAGAGATATTGAAAGGACCCCCAAAAAGTACCCTAAAACTTGCCTCGGAATGCCTGGAATTTTAAATTCCATATATCTCAAAATCCGTTTGCTATTTCAAAAACTTTGACTTCATATTCGTATTCATGAGGTCAAATAGGTTAAAAAGGGTTTAACACCAATTTAAAAGCGAAAGATTAGCAATTATAAAATTCCAAAAGTGCAATTTTCAGTGAGGTTTTCGCGTTGCCTCTGCAACGCGCCTCTGCTCATTTTGGGGACTGCTTTTTTTGTTCGGTCCAAGACTTCTAAGACTTGGGCCTAAGTGTTCCCAAACGTGTTTTTACCCATACTTAGCCTTATTTCACTCTCATATCATCCTAAACATTTCCCAATACTCACTCAAACACTTACCCATATTTTCACTCCCAAAATTCAAGTCCCAAACCCTCATCCCAAGCTAAGGTTCTCCTTCAAGGTTCTTCTTCAAGCTTAAAGTTTCCATCTCCAATCTTCACCAAGTTAATCTCTAAGCCTTAGAATGTGGGTTTCGTTCATGGGTCCTTTTCACCCATGATACCCAAGCCTCCTTTTACTCAAATTACATGATTTAAAGTTGATTTATAAATGGGTCTTGCATATTATGAAATTCACTACACACTATGTTAAAGCTATGTAAAGTTGTGATTGTTTTGCTATTTTTTGAGCTATTATAAGTTGTGATGAGGGGTTTTGATGTATATTAGTTGAGGGTGTTGCAAGGTATTGATTGATGGTTTTACAATAGATTTTCTTGCATGATTTCATCTCTATATTTTATAGTTTTAAACTAGCATTACACACCCTCTAAGTGTTTGATAAATTGTCCAGATGTGAATTCTTGAGGAGTTGAAGATCCAAAGCATGAGATATGATATGAATTACTATATGATAATGAATTGAGTTTATGTACATGATATACTCTATATAAAGTATTGCATTAGACCATACCCGATCTGGGGGATAAGAGCCCGTGTAACCGAGATGGCAGTTTGTACTCAACAACTATGTGAGGGGTTTGTAATTTGCCACCATGGTGATAAGGTGTGATTATCATCAACCATGCGAGGAGTTTGTACCAAACAACCATGAGGGGTTTGTACCTTGAAAATCTAGCTTGGTTTCTTCTACACATATGATATCCTATATGAGCATGAGTTACTTAAGCATGATTTACTTAAGCATTGATCATACATGACATATACAATATTATGCCTATTGGTTAATCTTATGCATTTTGATTATGATGTCTATCTATTGCTACATTGCATCCTACATACTTAGTACATTCAAAAGTACTAAGGCATACTCTTGGCTACATGATATCACCACGTAGGAACTGGAGCCCAAGTTGATCATCCTCCTCCACATGGCTAATTCGATGTTACTCAAGCTAGTTGGTGAGTCCTCCACTTCGTGGATGTTAGTCTACACTCTCTTAATATGTATTGAGATGCTCTTCTTTGTGTTCTATTTGACTATGAGGGTGAGCCAGGTTGCGTTGTCTTTTCCCTAGCTCTTATCTATGTAGTAGAGGTAGTTGTTGGACATGTTATGCATCTATGATATGAGTTTGACTCTTGTCTCTTGACTATGATATTGTGCAACCTTTTCCCTTAGCCCCCTTTGCCCATATTCTTGATCTTCAATATTTTTATATGCTTCCGTGACCAATGATGTGTAATGACAAGTTAAGAGGCTTGTTTGCAGTTGCTTTGGGTTCCCCATTCTCCGTGCCATGTCTAGGCCCCAGGCTTGGGTCGTGACATCATCGAACTGATTCACGTGTTTGCCTGGGATCTCCACTGCTTGTTGTCATGCCCCGAGAGGGTACCCTAGATGTAATTGGCACTCAAAGACTATTGCTAGTCCCCAAGCAAACCACCTGGCCTCATTACATTCGTTCAATTAATGGATAAGCAGAAGACATCAGATAAATAACAAATAACTATTAGTGGGCTATTTTACCTCATCACATCGACGTCAGAAATAAAGGCCATGGGCCACAAGACTAATCATTAATGTCCATCATATAAAACAAAATTAAAGATACTCAATGAAAAAGGAAAGAGGAAAAGAAACCCGACCTCAACCCATTATCTCTCTACGTCCATGAAGCCTCTATGTCTATGATCTAGGAAGGTACCATGACAGGCTATGGCTACCAAAACTCAAGAAATAACTCAAACATATGAAAGAAAGAAACATCCTTTGAATGTAGGGGAGGACTCACCACTCTCTGGAACCAGGGAACTCTGAACCTCAATGATTCGCCTGCTGAAGTCCTCTGTCTACTGAATCTGCATCATGAAATGATGCAACGCCAAATGGCGTAAGTACCTAGAATGTACTATATGTAAAATGGGATTAAAGTAAATAACATAGATAAGACAATATGAAATGACGTCAGCTCATCAGTTACTCAATCTTAGCTCAGAATAAGGAGTAGGATAGTATCACATCAACATCAATCCAGACTCATATCATCACATCAATATCAGAGTACTATCAATATGTAACCTATCGGGGAGTTTTTTAACCGACAACCATCACCTATAAGGTGGTGATGATACAACAAAGAGATATCGTTATCCAATACCTAGTTGGGGTAGAGGACGAGTCTATCAGTGGATCCATAAATCTGTCAAGTCCTCTTTTGGGACTGAGGAAACATCCGCTCTCACGGTCCAGTCCTCTCCTACGCTGACCACATAGTTAATGAGTTCGAGTGGGACTCACTCTTACCCATTTCAGTGCTCAATACTCCTCTCATGACTCGACGTTCTCATAAGTCTATCAACATCAAAACGTTTGTACAGTCAATCTCTCTCTCAGACAAGGACATCAACTCATCTTATCATCTATCAACTCAAAGAATTAGGAATTTTTGTTAAAATTCAAGTTCAACCTCTTAAAGAGTCTAAGGGTCTCACTCTCAATCAATTCCATCAACATTATCATCAATGTTTACTCAATTCAAGACCCGGACCAGAACAACCAAGCATATTTACATCATCAAGGCTCTAGACATCAACCCCTAGGTTCATTCTTGAAGTCTTTAATAAGGAGAATCGTGTAGGGTTTGTAAATTCATACAAATAATTTACTTAAACAATTAATTCAAGTTATGATGATCATCAATTTAAGAAAATACATGAAATATAAAAATAGTTCTCAGTAAAACATTCAAAAATTTTATAGACAAAACCCATCACCTTCAACTAGCAACCTACTACATTCAATGGGGCACATGGAAGAACAATCTCATATTTTGGATAGCCTTCACATACCTAGAATGAAGATTATCTTAATCTTCTTCAAGAACTTGACCCATACTTTGCAATCCCCCAAGCTTTCTTGTCTCCTCTCTCAAGATTACTTCACATAGGAATTAGGAAAAATAGGTTTCGAAACCTATAATACGAATAAAATAATCCTTAAACATGTTTTTGGGACTTAGGATAGGGTGAAGAATGACCAAAAGGCCTTTCTCGAATCAAAAGAAAATTTTCACGAATTTTGCACTGGTCCATGATGCATTAGGGGCGCGGACCTCCGAACAAACTTTAATCTTCCGATCGAAAATTTTAAAAAAAATGCAAGTGTTAGTCCACGTTCTGTTCCGCGTCGCGCTAGGGGCGCATACTGATACTGTTTTCGAATTAATTAGTGAAAATTATTTTTTGACCCAGTTGCTCTCAATTTTTCGCGTTGATCGCAAATTGGGTCTCGGATTCCCCATTGGAGCTTGGGAAGACGCGTTATGTGCACGATTACATTCTTGAGGCATTTCAGTAATTTCACAGGGTGTTACATTATCTCCCCCTTGGAATCATTCATCCTCAAATGATGAGTAAAGGTAGGGTTATGGCACGAGTAGACTCAAAGCTCATCTCACCCCTCACTCGAGAACTCTCGAACTCTCAACTATTCATTACTTTCTATATCTCTATATTAGACTCAAGAATAGAATCAACACATCAATCGATAATGGAAACTTCAATTACGTTAAGGATTAGGTTATTACCTTTGACATCATCATTATTTGGCACTAATAGGTGTGTGTATTTGTTCTTCATGGCTTTCTCAGCTTCCCATGTAACTTCCTCAACGAATTGATTCCTCTATGGAACTTTAACGGAGGCTATCTCTTTATTCCTATGCTTACGAACTGGTCGATCAAGAATTTGGATTGGAACTTCTTTGTAGGATAGGCTATCTTTTACCCTCATGCTCTCAATAGCGATCACCAATGTCAGATTTACGAAGCATTTCTTCAGCATTGAAACGTGGAATACTGGATGGATCCCGTTTAACTTGGATGGAAATTCCAACTCATAGACGACCTTCCCCATCCTCCTCACAATTTGGTCGGGTCCGATATAACAAGGACTGAACTTTCCCTTCTTACTGAATATCGGACTGAACTTTCCCTTCTTACTGAACCTCATGACACTCTTCATGGGTGACACGTTCAGGTACACCCAATCATCTACCTCAAATTTCAAGTCCCTTCCCTCATATTAGTATAGGATTTTTGTTGACTTTATATGGTCTTCAACCATTCTCAAGTAACCTTCACCTTCTCCATGGACTGGTGGACAAGATCAGGTCCAATCAATTCAACTTCACCAACCTCAAACCACCCAATTGATGACCTACATCTCCTCTTATACAAAGCTTCATAAAAGGTAATTTGGATACTTGTATGATAACTATTGTTGTAGGAAAATTCGACCAATGGCAAGTGGTCATCCCAGTTTCCCTTAAAGTTGAGAATGCAAGCCCTCAGCATATCCTCCAAAGTATAAATGGTGCGCTCTGCCTGTCCATCAGTCTGAGTATGGAAGACTGTGCTCAGATTCACCTTCATACCCAATCCCTTCTGAAAAGATCTCCAAAATTGAGAAGTGAATTGAGCTCCTCTGTCCGAAATGATAGATAAGGGAACTCCATACAACCTCACAATCTCACGAATGTATATCTGGGCATATTCCTCAGTTGTATTAGTGGTCTTGACTGCCAAGAAGTTGGCTAGTTTAGTCATCAGATCCACGATCACCCATATGGAGTCATGTTGCTTTTGGGACCTTGGTAAACCAGTAATGAAGTCCATGTTGATCATCTCCCACTTCCACTCTAGAATTTCAAAGTTCTGAGCTAACCTACAAGGCCTTTGATGCTCAACCTTGACCTTTTGACAATTGGGACACTTAGAGACAAATTCTGCAATATCTTTCTTCATTCCATTCCACCAGTAGATTTCTCTCAAGTCGTGGTACATCTTGGTGGAGCTAGGATGGATGGAATATCTGGAGCTATGAGTTTCGGCCATTATCCTCTCTCGAACACCACCAACATCGAGAACACACAATCTACCTTGGTACCTCAACACCCCATCTCCCCTTTTGGAGAAAACTATCACCTTTTGCTTATGAACAACTTCTTTCAATTGGAACAAGACAGCATCTTGGTCTTGCTTTTCCTTCACCTCTGACACTAAGGATAAAGCAGACCCATTCTAAACATTAACCCCACCTTTATTATTCTCCTCAAGTTGTACTCTCAATCGGGTCAACCTGTGCACTTCCTTAGCCAACTCTTTCTTCCCTTCCTCCACACGGGCAGTGCTACCCATAGACAACCTTCTAAGAGCATCAACAACAATGTTACCTTTCCCTGGGTGATATGTTGTAATCCTTGGGCAACTCCAGACATCTCCTTTACTGCAGATTGAGCTCTTTCTGACTGAAAACATATTACAAGCGCTGTGATCAGTGAACACGTCCACATGCTCTCCATACAAATAGTAGCACCAGATCTTAAGCACAAACACCACTACTGCCAACTCGAGATCATGAGTCAGATCGTTCTTCTCATGAATCTTAAGTTACCTGAAAGCATATGCTATCACCTTCCCTCTCTGCATCAGCACACAACCCAGTCCAACTCTGGATGCATCACAATATATCACAAAGTCTTCTATCCCATCGGCAAGGTCAAAACTGGGGCGGTAGTCAGTCTAGTCTTCAACTCCTGGAAGCTCTTTTCACGTTCGTCAAACCACTAAAATAACTTGCTCAGTGGTGTAGACAAGGTAGAAAACCTCTCAACAAATCTGCAGTAGTAGCTCGCTAACCCTAAGATACGGACCCCAAGAAACTCCGTATCTTAGTGGGAGAGGTCAGTCTGGGCCAAGTGTTAACCGCTTCAATCTTCTGGGCATCCACTCGAATACCATCGCCTGAGCCAACATGACCTAGGGAGGCCATGGACTTGAGCCAAAATTCACACTTCAAAAGCTTTGCATACAATTCATGGTCTTTGAGAGTTTGCAAAACCACTCTAAGATGATTGGCATGCTGCTCTTCATCCTTAGAGTATACTAGGATATCATCGATAATACAATCAGGAACATACCAAGATACAGTCTGAATACTCTATTCATCAAGTCCATAAATGCTACAGGTGTATTAGTTAACCCAAAGGACATGAGCAAGAACTCAAAGTGACCATACCATGTCCTAAAGGTTGTCTTAGGAATATAACATTCCCTCATCTTCAACTGATGGTAATCCGATTTGAGGTTTATCTTGGAGAAGCAAGAGGCACCCTGAAGTTGGTCAAATAGATCGTCTATCCTAGGGAGGGGATACTTATTCTTTATTGTGACCTTATTCAGTTGTCGGTAGTCTATAGACATTTTGAGAGACCCATCTTTCTTATGCATGAATAGAATAGGAGCACTCCAAGGAGAGACACTAGGCCTTATGAAACCTTTCTCTAGCAAGTCTTTCAATTGCCCTTTCAATTCTTTCAATTCAGCAAGGACCATTCAGTAAGGTGGAATCGAGATAGGCTGGGTATCGGGGATAACATTAATCCCAAAGTCAATTCCCTGTCAGGAGGGACTCCCGGTAGATCATTAGGAAACACCTTGAGAAACTCATTCAGAATTGGGAATGACTCAAGAGTAGGAAACTCAATATCATCAGATGTAACTCGCATAAGGTGATAAATACAACCCTTGGAGATAAGAGATAAACCTACCCTTAGGTGCAATAGAACTCCCTTTCCACTCTAGGACTGACTTATTGGGAAATTGAAACTTAACAATCCGAGTTCTACAATCAACAAAGGCATAGTAGGCATAAAGCCAATCCATGCCAAGGATCACATCAAAATCCACCATCTCCAACTCTACCAAGTTAGCTAAGGTATCTCAATAAATAGATACAACACAATCTCTATAAACTCTCTTAGATAGGATAGACTCACCAGTAGGAGTGGAAACAGAAAATGGCTCTAGCAAACACTCCAGAAGGATCTCAGACCGACTAGCCACATAGGGAGCCACAAAAGATAAATTGGCACCCAGGTCAAGTAATGCATAACAATCAAAAGTAAAGACTTGAAGCATACTCGTTATGACATCTGGTGTTACCTCCTGATCCTGACGATTACCCATGGCATAAAGATGATTTTTCCCACCTCCCGTGCTCGTAGTAGTACCTCTGTGGTGACTGCCAGTTGGGGGTGCTGCGGAATACTGAGCTTTGTTGCTCCCTTCACGTTGTCTTTTCTTCGGGCATTCATACTGAAAATGACCAGTCTGCCAACAAGAGTAACAAACATCTTTGCCCACACGGTACTCACCCAGATGGAGTTTACCACACTTGTGACAAGGTGGCTTTCCGTTCGTACCTTAGGTCACACTAGCTTAAGATTGAGAACCCTGGGCTCTGAAATTCTGGTAACCATAAGACTTTTGGTTCTGATCATACCTATTCTGTTGGACTGGTGGACTAGCTGTAGAGGGTACATAATGAGAAGACCTCTTCTGAAAGTAAGACTTGTCACCTTTATTCTATCTCTGATGATTAGGCTCATGCCCAGCTGATTTTGCTTTCCTGTTCATCTGTTCTTCTCTATCTCTTTTCTTATCCTCCTATGTCTATCGGGCGTACACCATATTCCTGGAGATATCTATGCCTGGGATCAACAAGGCTGCTTTGCACTCCTTCTGCACATGCCTGCCCAAGCTAGACACGAACTTCCTCATCTTTGCCCTCATGTCTTGGACTATCTCCGGAGCATATCTAGACAACTTAATAAACTTAAGACTGTACTCCTTAATAGTCATCACTCCTTTCTTCAAGTTCATGAACTTGTCAACCTTCGCTTCCCTCCTCTTGGGGAAAGAAATGGTCAAGGAAAAGTAGATTCAAACTCCTCCTACTCCGCAGGCTCAACATTTTCACCTCTACTATCTTGCCATTAGTTGTACCAGATGTTTGCAACATCCTTCAGCTGGTAGGAGACAAGCTCAATCCCTTTGACCCCACTAGCATGCATGGCCCTCAAAACCTTATACATCTCATCCATGAAATTTTGTAGGTCCTCCTTAACTTTTGACCCCATATACACTAAAGGGTTCATCCGTAAGAAATCCCTGAGCCTGGTTGCAGCCGTGGGCTCCTATGAGCTAGAACTAGGAGCCTGAGGACCTCGACTATTTCCCTAGGAGGCCACTAGCTGAGTAAGCATGGTAATGGCTCTCCTAAACTCTACCTCTGAGGTGGGGGCTTGTTGTGGCTCTACAGGGGGCGGCTGTGGGACCTCCGTAGTCCTGGAAGGCTGACCCCATCTCCTCATCTCTATCTAAGCAGGGGCCTTTGGATGGTGATTCTTAGCAGCTAAGGCTGAGGCATCTCCCTGAGCGACTGTTCCTTTGGGAGGCATATTCTGCAAATGTGTAGAGCACATTTGGAACAAGATTTTCATAGAGTTAAACTTTATAGCACGAAGTCAGATTATAGAAAAAGGGAAACACTTCCTAATGTCCTATAGCCTCCTGCTTATGAAGTATGGTGCATAACACACCGATAAACAAGACCCTACTAGACACAACTTCATAGACTCCCTAGGACACTTGAACTCTGTGCTCTGATACAAAGTTTGTCATGCCTTGGGAGGATACCCTAGACATAACTGGCACTATGAGATTATTGCTACTCCCCAAGCGAACCACCTGGCCTCATTACATTCATTTAATCAATCGATTAGCGGAAGGCATCAGATAAATGACAAATAACTATCAGTGGGCTATTCTACCTCATCATATCAATGTCAAAAATAAAGGCCATGGGCCACAAGACTAATCATTAACGTTCATCACATAAAACAAAATTAAAGATACTCAATGAAAAAGGAAAGGGGAAAAGAACCCCGACCTCAACCCACAATCTCTCTACCTCTATGAAGTCTCTATGTCTATGATCTGAACCTCAAGATTCACCTGCTGAAGTCCTCTGTCCACTGAATATGCATCATGAAATAATGTAGCGCGAAATGGCATTAGTACGTGGAATGTACTGTATGTAAAACGGGCTAAAAGTAAACAGTATAGACAAGATAATATGAAATGACATCATCTCATCAGTTACTCAATCTCAGCTCAGAATAAGGAGTAGGACAATATCATATCAACATCAATCCAGACTCATGTAACACCCCACACCTTACCATACTAATACTATACAAATGAAATATGACATGATTTGGTTAAACTAGCGCAAGTT
>JAABOM020062648.1:0-10127 GCA_011800125.2 Solanum clarkiae | reverse complement strand
AGAGATACAAATACGTGCACATATGAAAACATACAAATTGATTATATTCATATAAAATTTCGTAGTTAACTATAAAGAATGATATTGTGTCACGTTATAAAAATACAGATAAATTATATGATATTATATTTTTTAATTCCCAGTAAAAGAAAAACTAGAATATCCTTAAACAATTTCTGAAGTATGAAATGCATTCTTCCTGTGTTTCAATATTTTTTGTTGTTTATACTTCTTTACACTTTCTCTAAGGATGTGTTCTTCAAACTGCATGATCTGTCAAAAGACAAGTATAAAAACTTCATCTAAGGTTAACACTCCTATTAACTATTATTTTCTTTTCGCAAAATCAAATATTAACCATAATGAAATATAAAATTTATTTCTGTTCTCACAACCAAATAAAACAAAAGTTGCACTTTCTAGTTCTAGACGTAAAATTGTTTGTTTTATATTTGCATCTTAAGTTATTGACTTTTTGCACATTGCTTCATGGATAAAACCCCCAACTTCTTTTAGTTTCTCTTTTTATACTAATGGTATTCAGCTAATATAAATAATTCAATATCATTAAAATTATTTATGAGATACAAATCAATTATATCATTTTAAATTTTAAATAATAGAAAAATATTACTTTTTAATTAATTAATGGTTGATTATATGACATGTAAACCTTTTTAAATTTTTTGTATGTAAAATTTCACTTTATACTTGCCTAACTCAAACGAATGATTTTTCTTTGTATACACCTATTAGTTTCACAATCAACAATGAAAACAAAATCAACACAATATATTTTTTTTATTAGAAGAAATATTATTACTGAATAGTGATTCTTAAGTCTATTGATCGAGGTAATTTGCAAGTGAAGAAACATCTATCCTCTTGAGAAAATTATTTACTGCCAAATTTATATAATCTTAAATTAATCTCATAAGCTCATAATTGTATATTTAATATTGTTACTTTTATTTTTAATTATTTATTTCATTATAATTTTTTGTTTTGACCTACTTCATTTTGCATCTTTAAAAAGGTCAAGTAAAGATGAATAAATTATCTCTCAAAATAAAAATATATACAGAAACTATATCAAAAAAATATTTAAGTCAAAAAAAAAAATTGTGACAAAAATATTGTAACTAAATGCTTTTATAATATTTCAAAATTTTATATAATTGACTATAATAAGAATGATGGATAGAGTTATTAGAAAATAATACATTACTATTTTTTCTTTTAATTAAACTTTTTTTTTATGAAATAAACAAAATTATAAAAGATGGCGGATTCTTATCAAGATGATGAAATGATTAATAAAACGCCACTTGTTATACTTATAACATGATTTGGCTGATCTCTTTGCACTCATATTAATTAAAATATATTTTTACATTAACTAATATGTTTTAATGACAGGATGTTATGCTTTTTAACAATCAAATATTATTCGCTCGTTAATGTAGGATTAAGATTTGCCTTTAACGATCGAAAAAAATTTGGTCACTATAAGTGTATATATAACGATCGGATTCATTTTCCTTCGTTAAGAAATGGTTGTTAAAAGTCTTTTTTTCTTGTAGTGACAAGAGCATCTAAACTAGTACTAATGAGTAAATACAACTGTCTCAAGGAAAATACAACATTGTCTGATAATATCTAATATAATGTCCGAACAATAAACAATAAAGATCATCTCAAAAGATCCACGGTGACTCGAAGTTTGAGTCTCATTGCTAAGATTTGGATAGATGGAGAGTAACTCTGCTAGAATGAATCAACTATACTGTACGGATCCTTGTGCTCGATCTGCAGGGAGAAAACAAAGTAGGGTTAAGTACACCAAAATGTGCCCAGTAGGTTAATTTTCAACAATGTCTCAACATAAGCATTTAGCTCAACATTCATGTAAAGTAATTCAATAGACAAATCCATGTAACATGATTCAAGTTCGACAATTAAAACATCATGAACATTTTTATATTATCGACAATGGCATCAAAAGTCTATTTCACAATATCAACTCACAAGTCTAGTCAACAACAATAGACATCAATTCATGAATCAAGTTATACATGTCATGATTTTCACATTCCCATTACAAAAATCATATTTACTAGAATGATTCACTAATCCTCAAGTTTTACATAAAGGAAATACTAAGTTTAATAAGCTCAATAAGAGTCAGAATCCACTTGCCTCAATCAATCATTTCAATGCCAATGCCTTACCCCTTTCAAATCTAATTCAAATCACTACAATCTGCTTGAAAATGAATTCACAATCGCAATACGACACTAACAATACCAAAGTCAAGCAATTCGACGAAAAAGGAAAAATTATCCAAAATTTCACTACGGAAATCAATAACAAACTCTAAAAATTTTTAGATAAAAATATTCGTTTTATGATTAGGAAATCACCAGTGAAACTAATTTGAAAATAGAGTTGAAATGAGTTCATAATCATCAATTTCGTAAAAATCTCAAAGTTTATGAAAATTCCCAATTCCTCAATTGAATCTTCAAAATTTAATGTTGAAATCAAGAATATCAACCAAAAAAGACTTACCCAATAGGTTCCCTACGAAAATCCCTTAAAAAATCGAGCTCAAAATGCTAGAAATGATGAAAATAAAGAAATCCTATCATTTTAAATTAAAACACTACTCAGGTACCAAATGTACTCTGCAAAAGTGGTCATGACCTCTGTGAATGCGCAGAACCACTAGTCAACTCTTCGTAAATGCGGAGCCTTCTTCCACAAATTAGGAGGTCAATGGGTCGATAATCCATGAAAGCAGACCCTATTTTGCGAATATTGTAGATGGAAGGTTGCGAACGCGAAGTAGTAGGCCTCAGACACCAGATATCAATAAAATACATCGCACAAAAATTCTCGAACTGGACCCTCATAATTTATTTGGAACCTAATACATACAAACAAGATATGCAACCCTACCAAATTCAATGTTTCAAACTCAATGGAATCATCAAAATTCGAATATGAGGTCTCTTCGACTCGAAATCTAATAAGTCACAACTAAACTTGTTTAGATCACTCAAAATATCAAAATTCTACCAGAACACCTAAAAATTATGAAGAAACCCATTCTAGCACTTAAATCGCCTTTCAGAACTACTGGAATCATTAGAAATCAAATTCGAGCATCAAAACTTGAAATGTTGATCAAAGTCAAACTTAAATCAAACTTAAACTACATTCAGCTTCGGACCTAAAATCCCTATAACAACTCCAAATTTGATCTCGACAACTCTCCCAGACCAATTTCTATATTTTGAAACTAATGAAATCAATAAAATTTTGTTCCGACACTCGAATATATGAATCACTCAAAATTTTAAAATTAGGCAATTCAAACCTCAAAAGATTCAAACTTTTGCAAAAATCTCAACTTTACCCAAAATTTTCAAAAATCAACTTTTAGAATCAATCAAACATGACTCAAGATCCCTAACGGAAGGGACAGAATGATAATTTTATCAAAAATTAAAAAATAACTGTTAGGGTCATTACATCATCCACCACTAAAAATTATTTTCGTCCTCGAACATAAAACAAGGAGCGTTTCTGAGGCTCAAAAAGATAAGGGTAGCGGATTCGTATATTAGACTCTGTCTCCCAAGTAGCCTCTTCCTCGGGTCGATGACTCCACTGAATTTTTACAGAAGCTATCTTTTTAATCCTCAACTTCTGAACCTGTCTGTCTATAATAGCAATTGGTTCCTTCTCATAAGTCAAATTCAAACACAATTCTATCGAAATAATCGATGTCACATGTGACTCATCTAGAATCAATCATCATAGCACAGAGACATAAAACACCAGATGTGCATAAGATAGACTAGGTAGCAAAACAAGTCTTAAGGTTACCTTCCCTACTTGCTCTAGAATCTCAAAAGGGCCATTATACCTAGGACCGAGCTCATCCTTCTTTCTAGACTTCACGACACCCTTTACTGGTAAATCCTCAACCATACTAGGTCACCTTGCATGAACTCAAAGGATCGATCTCTCCTGTCAGCATAACTCTTTTAGTGACTCTGGATTATCAGCTACTGACTCTGAATCAATAGCATCCACTCCATGGCATATCTAAGCAAATCAGTATTTGAAGCATCCACCACAATTTAATCAAACCACCTAAACGGATGATTACAAAATAATGAGCTAGCTTATGGGCCAATCTGAAATGAAATCCTCTAAAATATAACATAGTTCCCCAAGCAAACCTACTTTCCTCATAGCCACAAAGTAATGTTGAACTAATACCTAACACACCAGCAATGAACCTGAACCAACCACTATATACTCATAATATACATATCCTAAGACCTTAGTCATCTTTCATTCTCGTACATAGTTCTTCACCAAATTTAAGGTACATAAATCTGATCTTTAGAAATTGAATATTTGTGAGAGAGAACCCAACAATCCGACTCAAGAAAGATAACAATTAGGTAATCAATAAGTGAACGCTACTATTAAACATATACAACCTCTAACAATAATGTCTGGGTACGGAAATAGTAGCTATGATAGTAGACAACTCCCGAAACTGGCACAGGTAAGCTTAAAGGTACTCAAGATCAATCACATATAGTTGAACAGATCCTTATCAACAAGATAACTATCAAAACTATCAAAAGACTACATTTACCCATGAAAGTTCTCATACAATCACTCTTAACTAAGTTCATATATGCAATGCACTAGTGTACCATGATTACCAAAATTTCTCTTTTGCTTTACATATCATACTTCCCCTTTGATATCTGCGATTAAAACTCTTCTAGTTCTTTGGTTTCCACCTGTTTGACCTTTCCCCACACCTAATTTTTTATTTGACGACCAACATAACTCGCAACATATCCAACTTATTAAGACCCAACACATTCACCATATTCCAACAACTGAAACCAATAAATCTGATTCCAATAACATATCGTGACCATACTAATCCCCTATTCATGCTTTAGAACTAATATTAGTACCAAAATTTCATGGAGATTACATTGTCACTGTATGAAACTCTTAATTTATAACTTTACTCTTTTCCCCAAATGAAATATTACTATCCGCCTCAAGATAACTCTAAGCATCTCATATTAGTACTAGTCCTATCCAAGTTCAATAACATGAATTTTTAATTGAATAGTGCTTTTATGAGCTACACTATTGGATCATAAACCAATCTTAATCAAATATAATCATTCACATGACATGCCTCAGCCTTCATTCAAGACTTGTATCCTCATGTCAAAACTTAAAGAAACCCTTGATACCCCAAGAATTCTACATATCATAAGTGCATAAAGTGTCTCGATAACTCATGATGATAGTGTACCTTAGCTCTTATCAACAAGGTAGTATCCACCAAATTCAAAGTCTTCAATAATCATGATTAGATAATCCAATCTAATATGGAAACACAGAAACTCTCATATATCACTGTCATTCATCCAACTTAAGCCAAAAGAGTAGTTGATAATCTTCCATAACTCGATGCCAATCCAGCCTATCTCACATTATTACACATGAACTTAAAATGACTAAATCATACCATCCTCAACTCTAAATCAATGCCCTATACGTGTTGTCTCATCTTCGTCACCTTTCTAAGCTTGTATCCACACATAATGGTGCTAGGATGTTTAACTAATACTCATGACTCAATCCCAAATGCTCAATTGTTTGATGCCCAAAGCTTTTGTACTTGTTCCTCACTCATTTATCGTTATCACTCCTTAGCAAACTTCATAGCTAAATTCCTCTTACTTTACACCAAACGACTCAAATAAAAACTTCTCTAAGCTCTTCCACAATGATAAGTAGTAGAACCCACAACTAAAATCATACACAAGTCCTTCTAAATGCTTAAAAATCATAATCAATCATTTAATTACTTAGATATTTCATACCTTGATAAAATCAACTACCACGAATGCAATCTTATAATTGAAAAACTGAATTCTGATTCACGAAGTAACTGATCCCTTTTTTAATCAACTTCAACCCATACCATGGAGATTTTGGGAATCATTTACCTTAGTTTATCGTCCATCATTTTCTCATTAATCTCACCATGTATTTCATTAGAAACCCAAGGCGTACTAGTGGCTAAATTCAAAACCACCAAAAGAACCTATTCCCATATTTGAACCAAACATATATAGACTTCCTTTCAAAAATATTTACCCAATCTATCTAATGCATATATTATTATAATTTGAATAAGACAATTAAGACACGTCACCCTCACAAAACTGATCTTATGATTGACATGATACTTCAAACTTGAGATACACCAACCAAAATTTAACAAGCTATCCAACTTTTCCACATATATTCACTTAACAATATTCTCAATTGCTTTTGAGTCACCAAATCAATGAAAAAATTCCTTACTTCCACAAGCCTATTATCTCAACTATCTTGCATCCTCTGTGGCTTACAATAAAGTCACCAGTCCTTGTATAGATTTTTGAAATACAAGATCCATCACAACAATCGTATTATCATAATTTGAGTAAGATAAATAAGCCATGCCACCCTCATAAAATTGATCTTATGATTATTATGATACTTTAAATTTGAGATATACCAACTAAATTTTAAGAAGCTATCCAACTTTTTCACATATATTCACTTAATAACATTTCAATTGCTTTCAAGTCATCAAATCAATGAAAAGACCCTTAATTTCACAAGACTATTATCTTAACTAATGCACACTCTCTTTGGCTTACAATGTAGTCACCGGTCCCCATATAGATTTCTGAAATATAATTCACACCTAAATATATTAATACCCACGCCAAGATCTACTACTATGAATTTTCGTATGATCAATCCCAAAGTCAAACATCTGTATTAATAACTAGTAGGTTTTCCAAATGTGATTGCAATATCAAACTCCATTACCTGAGTAGGGAAATGATTGATGATTTCTTAGAAGCTAGTATTCGCACTCAACAATTGATATTTCCACCCTCATATATGATGTCGCTCAAGTTACACCTCCTTCTTAGAGGATAAAATGGTCGCTGTCAAGAAATAGAACCTAACCAAGGTTAGGGTCGAACCTACAGGAAATACGTAAACCCAAGACAAATACACCAATATGCAATTTGAGTAGTTGACCGACTTAATTCCCCAAGGTGGTGTTGCAATAATCAATAAGAAAATAAACTAAGTATAACGAGAGAAAAATCAATAATAGAGAGCAACTAGGGTATTGTGTACCCCATGATTCCCCAACTCAGTATCCCCAGATAACCTAATTCTTGTCTATTGCATAACATACAAGACGGTAATTTAAGTTCACCAAGCCCTTTGGTCAAAGATGAGAGGCGAATTTCACTATGTGACTTAGCCAATCTCCATAGTATGCATTACTAACCTTTACTTATTAGTCCCAGTACAACCTCCCCTATGCCCAGTTTGGTTGATTAGACGAGAACACGTCAACCAAATCCTATTAATTAATATCTTTTCTTATTTATTACTACCTTGGTCCAGTTAGTAACACTAGAAAAGTTCTAAAATTGGCCACCACTAGAAAACATGCAAAACGAAGATAGTTAATTAATACACGTATATACACCTTCTAAGAATTGTGAATTATTCGATTTTACTTTACTAGTTCTTCATGGTTACCACAACCTTACTTGTAGATTTAGCTAGTTATGCTATATGTAGATAAAGAGATTATGAATAGAGAAGACATAATTAAACACTTACACAATTGAATTAAGAACAAACAAATCCAAAGTCAATGAAAATCACAAGCTTAAAGATTGAATTAAAACACAAGCATTCTCAAAGACTCTCTCACAATTTTCCTCTTAGAATATTGAGTTCTCTAAGTACAAAATCTAAAACTAATGAAAAACTCACGTGAACTTACCAAAACTCCTGAAAAATAACCTAAAAAATCTATTTATAATGAGTAAAAATAAGTCCTAAACAAATTAGAAAAACTGATCGGCAAACTCCGCGAAAGCCTCTACGACTCAGTAGTGTCTTCTACTGCTCGTAGTCGGGGTCTCGTAATCAGCTACTAGAACTTCAGACTTCTTTTCTACGACACATTTTCAGGACTCGTAAAGAGGCTTACGATCCATAAAGGAGGTTTCGTCTGATGAATTTCCTACAAGTCCACTTCTTTAATCCTCAGGGCATGAAAGGTCTTCTACGACTCGTAAATTGCTCCACAATTCATTTGCATATTCGTAGAATTAACTCCAGAAACTTGGTCCCTCACTAGAATTCCTCATGAAGCACCTTTACAACTCGTAAAATGCTCTACGACTCGTATATGGTCCCGTATAACAGCAAAAGCCATCAACTTCTGTAATTTTTTCCTAAATCATTGCCAACTTGTAATCTTGCAAATCTAAACACAAAAACACGTAAAATCCACAAATATCGCATTGAAAACATACAAAATCCTAAGTCTTAAGTATCAAAAGTGTTGTATTTTGGTAGCACATCATATATTACCACTCACATCAAGCCTATTGAGAAGTTCATACTCAAATAGCCCATACTTTTCTTCCTGTTGAAAAGTCACCAAACATTATCAAATCAGTTTTATCTTTGAATAAAAAAATTTGTACCTCTTCACAGAGCATGTTTGCAGCAGAAGCAACATAGTCCACAACCCTAGTCAAGTGAACAAATAAGATATGATAGAGAGAACCAAGCCTCTCACAAATTTACAGACTATCTCTGCCTCTATAGGAATCAAGGATATAGCATACGTGATAACTGATAAAATTGGGGTTCATACCCTGCAATGGTCATACCACCCTGAGTCAGTCTCTCAAATCTCATACAGTTCTCCTCCCAAATGCTCCAAAAAAATGAATTGATCCTAGAATATAACCTATAGCAGACCCCACTTTATCGAAGGGGATTCAACTCGTCTAGACCTCATGTGTGTCTTTCATAACTCCCTAGTGGTGCCTTTGAGTTTAAGGGAAATAAATCTAACATACGCAAGATCAACTAGGCCATGCACACTCATGACTAACTTAAGAATTCACGCAGGATTAAATTAAAGGAAATAAAAGAGGTTTTTTCTAACAGTCTCTATAGCCTCTCAAAGATAAATAACAAACATCTCCGTGCAGATCCTTGAGACTTTATTCGACTGGGCTCATACACACATGAGACCTATGAATCTGAAGCTTTGATACCATATTGTCAGGATCCGATTTCGGGGGTGATAACACTTATCTTTATCCCACCAAGACAAGTCAGCCTCGATAGATCACAATACCATAAAACATAATAATGCAGAAGCTAAATCAAGATAACATTATGAATAATAAGGTTATAAGTCATAAAGGCATTAACCAAACTAAAAACTATCCCAGAACTAGTTGTCACAAAGTACAAATCTCTAATACATCGAGATAAGAAGAAAATATACAAGTCTCAATAGTATTTGTCTCTCAAATAAGACAAAATTACAAGTAGATATGCGACAGTCTTGAGGGCATGTTATAACAACAAACAACTATCTCTCAGTTATCAATAGCTCAGTCTAAAAAGGAAATGAAGAACGTTAGTAGGATCTGAGCTCACAACCTACATACATGTGTAGAAAAATATGGTGAGTACCAAGGTACCCAACAAGCAGACCTAATCACACGTAGAGAATAAAGAACTAAGCACTCCATCCATCCCCACCATATACCTTCGAACTACAAAATCTACATGCAGGAAAGCGCAGTATATTCGGTATAGATAATATAAATATTTACAATCTCATATCATAGTATCTCAATAGTCAAAACTCCACAATATACAAAGCTCAAGTCATTGAACATGTATCACAATCTATCCATAGTTCTATCTCAACAATATACATGATTCAAGTCATTCAATATTGTTGACACCCAATTTTGACCTTCCACAATATAAATTAATTATTTGAGTTTTCAATTTTAATAATTTAAAATAATTAGCTTTCAAAATATAAAATTATTTTTTTTGAGTGATTTTTTTAGCGATTTAAATTTTTTAATTTGAATTATATTTTTATATTATATATTATATACATTAATCTCAAGCATTAATAGTTAAATATTGTATTT
>JAABOM020062647.1:0-10127 GCA_011800125.2 Solanum clarkiae | reverse complement strand
GAAGTCAGGAGACAGTTTTACACTTAGTTCCTAATTTATCATTATCATTAATTATAGTTATTTTTTCCTATTACATTTTTCAAAATATTGTATTTATTATATTTAAAGGGTGATTTGGTAAAATTACCCCAATCAGTTGTTATTTCTTAATTCTTGTGCCAAGTCAATATTGGACAATTATCGTCAGACAAAGAGAGGAAAAAACAGCTTATTAATTAATTTATTACTTCCTTTGTTTATTTTTTCTTTTTGTCATTTTTGACTTGACACACCCATTAAGAAAATAATTTTTAATACAAGTATTTTATCATAATATTCTTATTAATTGATATTTATTAGATCTTGAAAAATGATTTGAATAGTATTTAACGCTAAGAGTAAAACATGAAATTTTTTTTGTATTTTCTCGATATGTTAAAAGTGGCAAGTACTCCAATAATAGTTGTCTGCTATTAATTTGACATTGGATTAAAATGTAGTAAATGATATAGATAATTTTACCTGATCACTACTGTTATTAAATGTCATATAAACGTTAAAAATGAATACATTTAATAACAAGGGTAAAATAAACACAGAAAGGTAACTTATTCATTGAGTTTATAAGTTGGACAAGTATTTTTGGACAATTGAAAATAATATGATGGACAAGTGAAAATGAACGAAGGAAGCAGAAATGAAAATCTATTTTAAAAAGAAGTGATAAGTAAAAGTGAGCGAAAATAGTATTTTTTGATTAAAACAATGCAACTTAATGGTTATTCTCACGGTTTGAAGTCATTAGGAGTTAGTGCCTTGTAAAAGTGTCACATTGATTACATGATACAATTCTTCATACTCAATTTGGAGACCACAAACATTGGAAAGTGAATGTATATAGGATCTATTTGGAAAATCATCCTGTTAATTAAATATAATTATAAATTTGTTTGATTGGTCAGGTAATTACTTGCTCAATAGGTAATTAGGTATAATTACACGCTCTAATTCAACTATGAATTACTTGTAATTACAAGTTGGTTATTTTGTAATTTTTTTCTTTTATTTCTCTTTTGTTTTTTAACTTTGAATTTATTTTTTTTATTTTTATTCTTCTAATGTTTTCTAAAACTATATTTATTTTATAATATTCATTTTTTATTTTTGTTCTCATTCTCAACCTTTACTTCATGTGAGTTTATACAATTTTTCATATTATCTTTTTTATTTATTTGTTTTGTTCTACGTTTATTTTTTTTCATTGCCATGATTTTATCAGTATTTTAATTTTTAAATTTAAGTTAGATTCATTGTTGAGTAAAGTTATAAACCTTTTTTTTTCTTTAAATCATATTTATGTACATTATGCTAAAATTTGACATAAGAGTATTCTATTAATTTTTTTATTTTGAATAAGAACTTATGTTATAGTTTTATTTTCATTTTATATTGTAGTATCGACTTGATAATTCACATTACAAGCCATTTATATTTTGATTAGATCAAATAGATTATTTTTTTTATCAAATATTCTAATAATTTTACTATGATATGATATTTATAATATTTAATATTTTTGTTAACCATACATTTCATAATGTTCATATAAAATCTTAAACATGTCATGGGTAAAATTAAAATTAAAACTTTACCATAAACAGATTAAATAATTCTAAAAATACTAATCATCGATTGTTTTGCATCTCATACTGTTTTGCCTTTTATATAAAATTGCAGCACAGAGTAATGAATTTTTTGACCAAACTAAGCCATAATATAAAGCAATTCACCAAAATAATACACATTTTTAGAATTTTACAAAACTAGTATAAATGTATTTGGCAGTAACGTTTTAGGTGACGGGAGGAAACTGACGGTGTTAACGAATAAACGTAACTCACAGTAACGTTTTACTCTTAAAACGTACTTATGAGTAACGTTTTATAAAACGTTACTTGCAAGTACGTTTTAAGAGTAAAATGTTACTGTGAGTAACATTTTAAGAGTAAAACGTTACTCACAGTAACTTTTATTAAGAATCCAATCACTGGCCCTGCAAAAAAAGAATCGAATCCTGCAAAGTAGGAGAATCAAATCTATACAGCTATAAAACATAATTGGCAGTAACGTTTTAGCTTGAAAACGTGACTGTCAGTTACGAGACCCTTTAAAGTGATATTTCCTCTATTTTTCAAACTGATCGTGTGTGAGATTATAAAATGGAAGTTCTTTTACCACGCCTGGACATTGTTGAATATTATAATAAAGGTTTTTACATATGAATTGGTTGGTTTGTTGCATTGTTGAATATTATTCAAAGAAATTCATCAGGTATGAATTAAATAATTCGAGTTAATATATCTTATGATATTAAAGGTTTACTATAACTCTAGATTTATCTTTTTTATTTACTAATTATTAAAAAAATTATTTTTTATGTATAGGATAAAAATGACAACCTTTGAATATCATGTGATGGTTGCTTTGTATTGGGGTGGCGAAAGATTACTGATATGAACGGATTTAGGTATTCTCAATGTGCTAGAACGATTATTAGCATGTCTACCTCCACCAACTATGTTGAATTGGTTGGTTTGTTGCATGAGAAAATGGGAACAAATAGTGAAAATATTTAAATGGATATTTATGGAAAATATCCATGTTCAATTCAAGGCAACAATATAAGGTTCATTGAGTTTAATATTGAGAATGACCCATCTTTGTTACAATTTCTTTTCATACCTCAAAAATTTGCGGATAAGGTTGATATAAATGTTTTGGAGATGTATGTAAAGACCAAAAAAATAGACCAAAATGATGTGTTTCAAGTTAGTGGTCAGCATGATTATCACATGAATCTATTGGCTCAAAATTATGGATTTGCCATGATTACTCAACCAACCAATTGCTCAACCATAATTCCAGAGGTTGTCGATGCATGACCATCGATCATTTGATGAAGGCTTAAGTAGCCAAATACATGGTGATACTAGCCATAGGGAATATGAGGCAAGATAAAATAACAACTTTATATTTAATTAAATTTTATGTAATACAGAATGACATTAGTAGGTTGCTTGACTACTTTTCCTTGATAATTTGGTGTTGTTAAGATCTTATGGTGATAATTATTTGACTAGATTATGGTGCTATGGATTTCATTCAAAAAAGAAAAGGCCAAATTGTTAGATTGACCATGATTTGACTAAGGCAAGTGGACTTTCAGAACTTTGTAATTCTCGTAGAATTCTCAAATTTTCCTTTCTCTTACGAGTGATACATGAAATATTTTAATATTATAAAAAATGAGATGATTAAAAATGTAAATGTGAGTTGACGTGTTATTATGTTACTTGAATTGATAAATGTGATTAAGTGATGAGAATTCTATATTTTTGATGTATGTATATATATTGTTGTGATTGGATATTATGAGCGGATTTGTTTGTGAAATTCATATCATATTCATTCATTCCATGACATACATATTTGCATTGATTTCAAATATTGATATGAGTGAGAAGGAAAATATTTGGACCGAGGTCTTCATCGGTCAAGATATGATGCCGAAGTCTTTGCCAGCGAAATTACGATGTTGAAAACTTTATGATGATATTGTGATGCCGAGGTCTTTGCCGACAAATTTATGATGATATTGTGATGCCGAGGTCTTTGCCGGTGATAATATGATGTCGAGATAATTTTCAGTGATGTTATAATGCCGAGGTCTTTGCCGGTGATTATTGCATAGGCATTGCATTTCACCCTTGCATATTATTGCATAGAATGACGTTATTCTTGTGATTGATTGTGCTATCATTTTTAGCTTGTGCTTTGAAATTGTGATATGGTGAAATACTATCTTTATTATGTATTATGTATTGCTGGGTTGGACTAACTTTCTGTGTAGGTTGTAGTCGTGGAGGTCGATTGGGATGAAAGGAGTTTGTGTATTCCATTAGACTTCCTTAGTTTTGTTAGTTGACTTGCTGGATACCGCGTGGTATTTGGTACTCACCCCTTGCTTCTATACTTGTGTAGATTGTGAGCCCGGACAGTGAATAGTATTTTCCTTGATCCTCCGAAGCTTCCCAACAGACGTAGAGAGGTAGCTGTTGTCATTTGGCTGACTCTTTTGTTCCTATTTCTTCTGTACTTGTTCTATTCGAGAAGAAGGACAATTTGGACTTGTATTTCTTTGATTTTCTGTATTGTTAGTGGCTTGTACGCGTGACAACCAATCCTTGGGTGGTATTTAAGTTTATGGAAATTCTTAGCCTAGCTATCTACTCTAGTTAATTACTTCCGCGTGATATATTTATTATCCCTTTAAGTTAAGGCTGACTTGTTCTGGTGGGATTGACCAAGTGCCATCATGCCAATTTTTGGGTCGTGACAGTTGGCATCAGAGCCCTAGGTTCATAGGTCTCATGTGTGTACAAGCCAAGTCTAAATAGAGTCTTGAGGATCGGTACGGAGACGTTTGTACTTATCTTTGAGAGGCTATGAAGACTGTTAGGAAACTTCATTTTATTCATTCTCTCTCATCGTGCGTAGTTATCTTCATTAGTAATGAGTGGTGCCTATGTTCTCTTGATAGATGGCAAGGATTAGAGCTACTACTACTATTGGTAGAGGTGAAGCTACTACCGAGACAATTGTTGAGATCCCAGTTAGAGGTAAGGGGAGGGGTCGAGCTAGAGGTCGTGCTCGTGGAGTGACGTCAGTGAGGGGGCATGCCCAAGGAGCGACACCAGTTAGAGGGCAGGATAGAGAGGCT
Organism: Solanum clarkiae; assembly: GCA_011800125.2. Taxonomy (NCBI): domain Eukaryota; kingdom Viridiplantae; phylum Streptophyta; class Magnoliopsida; order Solanales; family Solanaceae; genus Solanum; species Solanum clarkiae. The sequence continues at coordinate 5,368 of JAABOM020062647.1, read as the reverse complement.
TCTCCACAGCAACAAATAGAGTTTAATGAGGATTAGGCCCTACCAGAGCCCACAGCTGCACCTTTACTTCAGGATACTCTATTGAAGATGATGGGTATGCTCAAAAACCTCACTCAAGGGGGTGGTACGACAGGCATGCAGGGGATTTCCCAACCGAGAGTGGAAGAACAGACTTCAGGGCAGCATCAGGGTGTAGTTTATCAGGATCAGATAGGTCAGCCTCCAGTGGTTCCTGCACTAGCTATTGGGGAACAAATCGCTCTAGAGGCAATTCTAGCAGCAAATGATCAACTTAGTTACGAAAGATTTAAAAAGATGAGACCACCTCAATTTCAAAGAAGTAAGAATGAGTAAGCCTATGAATTTCTGACTTTATTCCATGAGATGCTAGATGCAGTGGGGTTAGTTGATCAGCGTGGTGTCTGTTTTGTGGCACTTCAGCTATGTAGACCAGCCAGGGAGTGGTGGAGGACTTATGTGGCATCTAGACTACCTGGATATCCTCTAGTGGATTGGGGTGTGTTCTCTAGTGCTTTTAAGGAGCGTTTCATTCCTTAGAGTGAGCAAGAAGAGAAACAATTGAGGTTTGAGGACTTAAGGCAAGGAAGTATGACTGTTACTGAGTATGAAGCCCATTTTTGTCAGTTATCCAGACATGCCTTAACTATGATTCCAAATGAGAGGGAGAGAGTCCGTAGATTTGTGAGGGGTTTGAACTTCTCAATTAGACCCTATGTATTCAGAGCAAGTCATGAGGGAGCTTCTTTTCAGTTTATTATGAGCACTACCAAGGAGGCAGAGTTGCTGGTTTGAGAAGAGTTCGGAGATTCTAAGAAGGCTCATACTACGGGTCAATTTTCTGGTACTTCATCAGGAGGTAGGGGTTCGCATAGGATTGGTGGATCTTTCAGACGACATGGTCCGGTGCATGCATCTACTCCAGCAGTTGAGGGTGGACAAATGTCTTGAGGGTCCCAGAGTTCTACCCGTGGTGGTCATAGTAGTTCTTTCGGTGGACAACAGTCCTCTACACTGAGGTCTAGTTTTGGGTGTGGGGATCCAGTACATTTGATTCGACAGAGCCCCTTTTAGACTCATTTGGGACCCTATCATACTAATTCGGCAGCTCCAATTAGAGATTCGGCTCCACCAGCCAAGGGTCAGGCAGGGGTCAAACTGCTAGAGATGGCAGGACTCCAGACAGTGGTACTTTGGTTCCACATGGTGGAGATCGAGGTGTAGCTCAGATCGGGGGTGGAAGAGGAGCTCAGTGCTATGTATTTCCTGGAAGACCCGAGGCAAAGGCCTCAGACGCAGTTATTACAGGTATTGTTCAAGTCTGTCATCGGCCTGCATCTATGTTATTTGATCCCGGATCTACCTACTCTTATGTGTCTATATACTTTTCATCTGGGTTTGAGTTATTATGTGACCGGATGTCCGTGCCCGTGCAAGTTTCTACTTCCAGTAGGTAAACCTTTAGTGGTGGATCGGGTATATCGATCCTGTTTTGTTTCTTTAGCTGGGTATGATACTTGGGTAGATATGATTATTCTGGATATAATAGACTTTGATGTTATCTTGGGGATGGATTGGCTTTCTCCCTATTATGCTATCCTTGACTGCTACGCAAAAACTGTGACCTTCGCCACACCAGGTGTACCAAAGATTGAGTGGAAGGGTGATAGTGGTTCTTATCCTAGTAAAGTTATCTCCTACAGTCATGCCTAGAAATTGATTAATAAGGGGTGTTTGTCATACTTGGCTTTCATTCGAATCACTAATATTGAACCACCTTCTATAGAGTCTATCCATGTGGTTCAAGAGTTTGTCGATGTGTTTCCCACTGACCTTCCAGGTGTTCCACCCGATAGGGATATTAACTTTCCCATTGACCTAGAGCCAGGCACTAAGCCTATCTCCATTCCTCCATATAGAATAGCTCCAGCTGAATTGAAAGAATTGAAAGAGCAACTCCAAGACTTGTTAAGCAAAGGATTTACTCACCCTAGCGTGTCACCTTGGGTTGCCCCAGTCTTGTTTGTGAAAAAGAAAGATGGGTCTATGAGGATGTGTATAGATTACAGGCAGTTATATAAGGTAGTCAAGAACAAGTACCCTCTTCCCCGTATTGATGACTTATTTGATCAGTTTCAGGGAGCGACTCTATTTTCTAAGATTGACTTAAGATCTGGTTATCATCAGTTAAGGATTAGGGCATCAGATATTCCTAAGACAGCTTTACGAACTCGTTATGGCCACTATGAATTTTTGGTGATGTCCTTTGGGTTGACTAACGCCCCTGCAACGTTCATGGGGTTGATGAATAGGGTGTTTTGTTCGTACTTAGATTCTTTTATTATAGTATTCATCGATAACATCTTGGTGTATTCCAGGACTGAGGTTGATCATGTTAGTCGCTTGAGGATAGTGTTACAAAGATTGAGGGAGGAAAAACTATATGCAAAATTCTCTAAGTATGAGTTTTGGCTTGATTCGGTGGTATTCTTTGGGTTTGTGGTGTCTAGAGAGGCGATCATAGTAGATCCGGCTAAGGTTGAGGCAGTTAAAAGTTGGGAAAGGCCTACTTCTGCTATTGAGATTCGTAGTATTATGGGGGTTAGCAGGGTATTATAGGCGGTTTACTCAGGGTTTTTCTTCCATTGCAGCCCTGCTGACTAGATTAACTCAGAAGAATGTATCCTTTCATTGGTTCGATGAGTGCGAGGTGAGCATCCAAAAGCTAAAAACTTTGTTGACTTCAGCTCCCATTTTGACGTTATCTGAGGCAGATGTTGACTTCACGATGTATTGTGATGCTTCAAGAGTTGGTTTAGGTGGTGTATTGATGCAAAAAGGGAAAGTAATTGCCTATGCTTCTATACAATTGAAGGTTCATGAGAAGAACTATCCTACTCATGACTTAGAGTTAGCGGTTGTGGTTTTTATGCTTAAGCTTTGGCATCATTACTTATATGGTGTGCATTGCAAGGTCTTCACTGATCATAAGAGTCTTCAATATATTTTTAGTCAAAAGGATCTGAACTTGAGGCAACTTAGGTGGATGGAGTTGCTAAAAGACTATGATTTGACCATCTTATACCATCCAGGAAAGGCTAATGTGGTAGCCGATGCCTTGAATAGAAAGAATTCTAGCATGGGGAGTCTAGCCGCTATTCATATTGAGGAATGACCTTTGGCCAAGGATGTTCAATGTTTAGCTAATGGCCTAGTGAGGTTACAACTTTCTGATGAAGGGGGTGTACTTGCTTGCATTAAGGCTCATTCTTCCTTGATGGACTAGATTTGCGAGCGTCAGTTTGAGGATGAGAAGTTGTGTATCATTAAAGACAAAGTGACCAAGGGAGAGGCTAAGAAAGCCATGCTCGATCCTGATGTTATTTTGAGGATTGGAGGTCGAGTTTGTGTGTCTAAGGTGGGTGATTTTATTAGATTGATTCTTGAGAAAGTTCATTGTACTCATTATTCCATTCATTCAGGAGCAACAAAGATGTATCATGACCTGAGTCAGCATTACTTGTGGTGTGTCATGAAAAAGGACATTTTAAATTTTGTGTCCAAGTGTTTAACTTGTCATCAGGTTAAGTACGAGCACCAACGGCCTGGAGGTGAGTTTCAAAGGATGCCTATTCTTACGTGAAAGTGGGAGCGTATCACTATGGATTTTGTGGTGGGCTTGCCCAGTACTATCGGTGGTTATGGCTCAATCTGGGTAATTGTGGATCGACTAACTTAGTCTAACCATTTCATTCCTTTCAAGGTTAAGTATACAACAGAGAAGCTGGCTGAACTTTACATTAGTCAAATAGTAAGATTGCATGGTGTATCTGTTTCTATCATTTCTGATCGAGGTCCAGTCTTCACTTCAAATTTTTGGAGGGCCTTGCAGCATAGACTAGGTAGTCGGCTGGATATGAGTTCAGCCTTTCACCCTCAGATAAACGGACAGTCCGAGTGGACTATTTAGGTGTTGGAGGATATGCTTCGAGCGTGTGTGATTGATTTTGGTTCTCGCAAGGATCATCACTTACCGTTAGCAGAGTTTGCCTATAATAATACCTACCACTCTAGCATTCAGATAGCTCCATTCGAGGATTAGTATGGTAGGCTGTGTAGATCTTCGATTGGTTAGTTTGATTCCACCAAGATGGACTCATTAGATGTCGACTTTCTTAGGGATGCTATGGAAAAGGTCAGTATGATTCAGGATAGGTTGTTGGCTGCTCAGAGTCGACAAAAGTGTTATGCAGATAGGAGGGTTCGAGCCCTGGAGTTTATGGTAGGTGATAATGTTGGGCTTCGAGTGTCACCTATGAAGGGTGTTATGCGGTTTGGTAAAAAGGGAAAGCTTAGCCCTCGATTCATTGGCCCATTTGAGATCTTAGAGCGAGTTAGAGAGGTGGCTTATAAACTGGCCTTGCCACCTAGCTTATCATCCGTGCATCCTGTGTTTCCTGTCTCTATGCTCTGAAAGTATGTACCCAATGAGTCTCACATACTTTCATCCCTCACCTTTTCGAAACTTCAGGTACTCTCTTTTAATTTAAGTTCGAGGACGAACATGATTTTTAGTGGTGGATAATATAAGGACCCGTTAGATATTTTAAGAATTGTTGTTGTTGTTGTTATTGTTGTTGTTGTTGTTGTTGTGAGTGTGTAATTGAATATGAGGATAAATAATGATTTTCTTGAATATTTTGTAATTTTAATTTGTCTTTTCTCTTTATTAGTCAAAAGAGGCTTTGTTGATGAGAATCAAAGTTTGCAAGATTTTCTATGTAACATGCTTTTCCAATATAATATCATATAAATATTCCAATGATCTATGTCATGTTATTATTAGTATTTAAGTTTAAATGTATATTATATATGGCATAGTAAGAAAGTGGGGAAGTTGAAATCTGGATGTTTGCATTATGACAATATTGATTATTTAATGGATATATTAGAATCATCATGGGGGGCACGGGTTGGAGAGTTTAAAAATATTATAAATACAGAATGACATTAGTAGGCTGCTTGACTACTTTTCCTTGATAATTTGGTGTTGTTAAGATCTTATGGTGATAATTATTTGACTAGATCGTGGTGCTACGGATTTCATTCAAAAAGGATAGGCCAAAATATTAGATTGACCGTGATTTGACTAAGGCAAGTGGACTTTCAAAACTTTGTAATTCTCGTAGAATTTTCAAATTTTACTTTCTCCTACGTGTGATACGTGGAATATTTTAATATTATAAGAAATGAGATGATTAAAAATTATAAATGTGAGTTGGCGTGTTATTATAATACTTGAATTGATAAATGTGGTTAAGTGATGAGAATTCTATATTTTTGATATATA
>JAABOM020062646.1:0-10127 GCA_011800125.2 Solanum clarkiae | reverse complement strand
TTTATGAAATTACCCCTAATAAATAATTTTTTTGCTACTTTAACTATCAACAATTTAAAATATTTGAAAAAATAAATAAAATTTTGATTCGCTCTCAAAATTTTATATATGCAACATAAATTAAAATAAAATAAATGATATATATTATTTTAAAATAACATAAAATGTGTTATAAGTTATAACAATTAATAACTTAAAAATTTAAATATATATGTATAAAAAAATCTATCAGTGTCACATAAACTGAGACAAAAATATAAGAGGCTAGAAGCATATAGCTATTGGCCCACATGTCTGTTTCTAGCCATTAATATTTTATTTAGTGATAATAAAGGTATTTACGATATATTTTTGTCTATAACAATGTTGTACTTCAGTTTTTTGTATTTGTACTATTTTACGAGTTGACATAAATATCAATCTACTCTCATTTATTTACGTTGCTTATCCAAAATGTGCACAGCTTCCTATGTACGTGGAATCATATTTTTACCTCTATTTCACTCTTTTTAAATTTATTTAACATTTATTTCAATTTTCTCTCTCTTTCTTTTTTTTTTTTTTTTTGACAATGAAGATATGCATAATAAACTTTAAAGATAGTCTACATGTCTTGGCTACCAGTGTTTGCCATAGGATATAAATGGACCACATCCAAGTCCGAGGAAATCAAAATATTAGTTTTTGTTTTACGTACATAGCTAGTTCCTAAGTTGTCTGCCTGAAATAGATTTCTAGCAAACATCCGAGGAACTATAAAAATGGTGGTATTGCCATAGCTTAATCTTCTTGCTCCCTCTTTGGCTAATATATCTAACACTTGATTTGCTCTCTAAAAACGTGCTCTAGCTTCACTTCGCCCAATCTGTTCATCAAACACCGACATTCATAAATAAGTTTATCATATTTAAGCTACCTTCTTTTAGCGTTTGTATGACTTCCTTTGAGTTTGTGTTGATCTCCAGCGAGGACAGGCTGTGATTTATGGCTATTTGAAGGTCCCTCAAAATTTCCCTTAGTTCTGGTTCGATGGGGGGCCTGGGGTATTGACTGGGAGCATCCCAGTTCCCTTCTTCCCTCGTGGTCGCGGAGAACCCGTCTATGCCGCTTGAACCTATCTTGGCTGTGCCTTTCCCATCGATGTTCAACTTATAGGTCCCTCTATCAGGATAGTCCCAGTTTACATTGACCAGTTGGGCTGTTTTGGCTGCTCCATTTTTGTGGGCTATGATATGGGCATACTTCATTGCTTGCCCATAGACGTACTTATAGCTCAGGTTAGCAGTTTTTCAGTTGAAGGAGTTGTTGTTCTATTTAACTAGAGATACCAGAAATAGTAGGGTAGGAAACTATCACATTTTAGCCATTAAATATAGCTGAATTTTGTGATAGTCTGCCAATGGGAGTGCCAATTGTTTGTAATGACCAGGTTGGTCATTTTTGGCCTTAGTTGTGAAAAATACCATTTTTCCCTTTCATGAGCTTCTTCGGGCCTAGTTTGAGCTATTTGTATGGTTGAAACTAAAATCTTGTGTTTTTAAAGTTGAAAATATAAATTTTGACATTTTTCGAAGCTTAAGTTATTGAAAAAAGTGAGTTTTTGGGTCATCCTGAGTTTCGGATGTCAGATCAAAGATCTGTCGATTTCATTAACTTCGGAATGTTGAAACTGGACTATGAGAAGTTACAAAAGTGAATTCGAGGTTAAAATAAGGTTTTTAGGCCTAAAGTTGTGTTTTTAGTCATTTTCAGAGCCAAAGTTTGATTTGGTTAACATTCGGAGTTCAGAAACTCAGACCGTGAATTCTAACAGTTACAGTAGTTTTGTATGGTGAAACTAATGCTAAAATGGTCTCATCATAATTTTTGAAGTTGCTGAGGGTAGTTTTGATATTTTGAGTTTTAAACTAGTTTATTTGACTTGCATTGATAAACGTGTCGTGGAGACCTTGAAATTAAATTTTGATTATTCTGTTGAGTTCAAATAGCCCTTTCTGGTACGAATAAATAGGTTTGTGTAATTCATATTTTGAATGAGTTTCAGTGGTCTATTCCGAGTTTTTGGTTTTAACTATGCATTACTGGTGCAAGTTTTTGGTGCAGTCCCCATTTCCTCTCTGCGTTCGCGCCCAGGGGTCTGCATTCACAGAGGTGCATTTCGTTCTTCACCACGTTCGCAGTCCAGGCCTCCACATTCGTGGAGGTGAACCTGGTTCTTCTCCCCGCTTGCAGAGCCCCACCCATGTTCGCGGAGTGTATTTAGTACCTAGACAGTGTAAAAATCGTGAACCACCATTCTTTACCCCATTTTTACAAATTTCAAGTTTCTGGGGTGATTTTTGAAATAGATTTTCAAATAATTATTTCGTGTAAGTGTTTCTTAACCTCTTTTTAATTTATTTCCATAAATTGTATCTTGATTTTGCCTTGAATTTCATGATTTTGAATGTCCAAAATTGGTGATTTTTGTCTGTGATTTCAAAACTTTAAATGGTGATTTTCCCTTCGATTTTAACTTGATTTTAGTGGGATTTTCATTCACAGGCTCCATTTTTTGTGTAGAACCTAATTTTACAGTCAATTTCTAGATTTAGGAACTTTGAATTTTTGTCGTAATTTTGATTACTTTGCCTCTAAGCCTAATTCATGTCAATATGAGTATCAAAATTCAGCTCCTGATACATTGTATCTATTTTTGATAGTGATTGATCGATCCGAGGATCTTTTGGAAGTTTGAGTTGATTGAAAGCTTGTTTGAGTGTGGTTTCGGCACCGAGGTAGGTTTGACTAATCCTTTTGGGAATGGATTCGAGTTATTAGACATGTTTATGTAGTATTTGTAAGATCTATATTGATTCGTGAGTAATTGGGTCGATAAGTTACGATAATAATAAAATTATGGTTTTGGTTATGCCGAAATCTGAGTAAATTGCGATCCTAATGATAAATCACGATAGAATCTTATGAATTAAGATATCTTGGGCCATTAGTATGTTAATGTGAGACTTGTGATATCATTTGGGCACTTATGTGGGAATTGATGGTTTGTATTATACCTTTTGGGGGTGTTTTTGATGGTCTGTAAAACATTTGAGTAGTTTGTGATGAATCTGAGGAATTGCTATGATACGTTCGAGATTGTTAAGCATATTACAATATTGGCGGAAGTCGGTTTCATAGCAATTGTTTATTGATGAGAATGTGGTAATGTAAGACACATTAGTAGTATTTGGTATCAAAAGATGCTCCTAGCTTAGTATACCTGAGATTAAGGCTAATGTATACATCCTTTATCACTTGCATTAATGCTATACATATTTATATACACTGCTATTGTAGTCTGAGCATGCACACATCTAGTATTGTATTTACACCACTTGAGACATTGTGATACCTGAGACATTCATGTATATGACTTGTGATGCCTTAAGTTACTCTTGGGAATTCATGTGCATAATTGGGGATGAAGGAGGTCCGCTTTATTCGTACGCCTGACTACTAATATAATTGTGGTGATATGAGACTTGGTAGTTGTTGAAATACTGTATTACTTGTTATTAAACCCCTTTGCCTATGATGAGGTAGCAAGAGTGAGAGGCACCACTTTGTCCATCTTATAGTTTGAGGAAACTCCATAGCCATATTCATGCTTGTTTTTGTGTTGATTTACTGATTATTAATGCCTCTTTGTACTGTTCTCTTGTATGTATATATATGTTGTGTGCTAACTCCCTTTTGTTGCAGGCGATGGGATTCTTCACTATTACATGCTTATTCAATTTTTCTTACTCAGTCGGTTGAACCTACTGGGTACATTTTGGTATACTCACTCCTACTTTGTTTTCTCCTTACAAGTCGAGCATAGGAACCTGCACTATGTAGTTGATTCATTCTAGCCAGGATATTGTCCATCTACTCGGATCTTAGCAGTGAGACGCAGACTTCGAATCAGTGTGTATCTTTAAGATTTTCTTTATTGTCTCCTTTTCATATTGTACAAGATATTATTGAGACAACTTTGTATTTTCATTTAAGACTGTATCACTCCTTGTACTACTTTAGATGCTCTTGAACTCGTGACTCTAGGTCTTGGGATTTTATTTCAAAGGTTGTGGTTTCTTTTACTATACTTTACTTTATTTAGTTCCTTTTAGTTGTGATCCAATTTTATGTCATGATATTGTTATCCATCATTGTTTCAAACTTTGGGATGGTAGGATCAGTGTTATTCCTTCTAGCTTTCTCCTAGAAGTTTATTGGTACTATGCATTAGACAAGAATGTGGTTGATGTGCTCTTTTGGATGGTCACGAATTTTGCACTTTGGGTCCACATTGATCCCTCTAGTGTGGAGGTGATAGTTAGTGGGGATTCTCTCATGGAGTAGAGTCCACAAGAAGATTTTGATTTTGTTTGGAATTTTTGTTTTCCAAACTTTGTCAATATCTTTACGGCTGTGGCAGTTTGGCTCACAACAAGTTGCAATATGCTAGTAAGCAGATGTCGTTAAGAAATTGCCATCCAACATAAGGCCCCAAATTCTCTTATCTTCCTCATTGTTACCCAAAAATAGAGGTTGATCATGGATAATGTCCTAGAGGGTGTTAAGGAGGGGGATTGAAAGGCTCTCTAATTGCCATTGTCCATTCTTGTAAAGGTCTACTATCATGTAGCTTTTCTCCTATTCTAGTATAGGTTCTTGGACATAGCTTCTAATGGGTTGACGATTTGGCAGCCAAGCATCCTTAAAGAAGTTTACTTTTGTACCTTTATAGATAATCCATTTGGAGGCTAAAGCTATTTCATTTCACCCTATTTGGATATTTTTCGATGTCCTTGAGACAAATGCCTAGAAGTACCAGTACAACGGTTGCTACTGTGTTTATTGACTAGAAATTGAACCTAAAGTTTACCTAGATGTTGAAGGACTCTACAAGCTAATCCAGCCAGCATTGCCTTGTTTCTGATCTCACTCCTATGAATTCCCAACCTCCCTTGCTCTTTACTGTTGATAACAGTTCCCTAATTAATCAAGTGCATTTTCTTTTTTCCTTAGTAGTTCCCCAAAATAAAGTCCCTTGTGGTTTTGTCTAAGGTCTTGGTTATCTTTGCAGGGAGCTTAATGTAATTCATAAAGTGGGAGGATACCCTCTAGGGTTGATTTAACCAAGACTACCCTTCCAACCATGTTGAGAGTATTGCTTTTCTAGCTTGCCAGTTTTTTCCTCATCTTATCAAGAAGGAATTAAAAGTCTCTGTTGGTAGGCATTTTGTGAAACATGAGAAAATCCAAGTATTTTCCAAAAGAATGGTGCTCTTTGATCCCAAGGTTATCAACACAAAGGCCTCTTATGTTGGAAGGGCAATTCTTGGAAAAGAGGACTTTAGATTTACTGTGGTTCACCTTTTGGCCTGCCTGGTTATGAAAAATCTTGGAGTGTTGCATTAATGGTCTATTGTTATTTTCATCAGCAATCGCAAAGAGCGTGAGGTCATCAGCAAAGAAGAGGTAAAAAAGTTTAGGTCCCTTTTTGGAGATTTTTTATTGGGTTCCAGCTATCAGAATCCACTGTTGCTTCAATGTCCCTAGAGAGACTTTCCATGCACAAGATAAAGATGTAGGTTGACATGGGATCCCCCATTCTTATGCCTCTAGAGAGCTAGAAGGCTTTGGTTTTCCTTCCATTAACAATGATTGCAATACTGTGGAGCTAATATAAGACATGATCAAATTGACCAAATTATATGGAAACCTGAAAAAGAGAAGGGTTTCTCTGATAAAAGATCATTCTAATCTATCAAAAGCCTTTTCCAAGTCAATTTTGAGGACTATGCCAGCTTTTTTCCCTTCCATTTTTCCAAAGTGGGAAATAAATTCTTGTACAATCATGGCATTGTCCGAGGCCCTCCTATTAGTCAGGAAGCTAGGTTGAGTTGAGCCTATGAGACTTGGGAGAGTAGGCTTGATTCTATTAATAATGATCTTGGTGACCAATTTATAATTGGTATTGCAGAACCCAATGGATCTAAAGTTCCTAAGGCTATAGGTGTCAGGACACTTAGGAATGAGGCAGATGAGGATTTGATTAACCTGATAGGGAATGCGAGCTTCCTCAAAAGTCTTTCTACAGAAGGCTATTATTTGAGGTCCAAGAATGTCCCAATACTTTTAATACATGAGGTGGTGGTGCTCATCTGGTCCAGGAGCCTTCATAGTTTGAAAGGCTGGAGGGCCAGGGTGATTTCACTTTCTTTGAGAGAAGAACCCAGGGTGTTCATATAATTGGGAGTACTCCTACGAAGGTGGCTTTATTCATTGTTCCAAAATCTGTTGGAATAAAGACCCTCAGTTTGGTACAAGCTATTCAAGAAATTAAAGGTGTAGTCTATGATATCTTTTTTATTTTTATACACTTTTCCCAAGTCATCTTTCAAGGACAAAATTTTATTCCCTTTTGGCTAGAGTAGCAGTGTGGAAAAAGTTGTTGTTGGCATCTCCTTCACTAAGCCAATTTATTCTAGATTTTGTGATCCAGAATTCTTTTTCAGCTTTCAGGAGGCTATCATATTTCTCAATGAGCTCTTCTCAAGATTTTGGAGGAAGTTACCATAATAGTAATTTTTGGATCTCTGAATCCCTTCTAGCCTGGCTACAATTTTACAGAGTTGATGAAAGATGTTACCAAAGGTGTGTTTGTTCCAGTGAAGACATTCCTTTTTGAGGTTGACTATAGATTTGAGTAACTCATCACTATGAGCAAACACTTGATTGACAAGGTTCCTAAAACTGGGGTAGCTAGAACAAATAGGCTCCATTCTGAAAGATTTGTGATTGTTAATGCTGATGTTTGAATGCAGGAATAGAAGAAACGGGCAATGGTCAGATTTGATTCGAGGAAGATAAGTGATCAATGCTTCCAGAAAGTTTTTTATGCAAGAGTCATTAACCAGACAACTATCCAATATTTCAAAGATTAGTTGGGAGCAATGCCTATACCTCTTATTGGTCCTAGTATATTTTGGTCCTCGATAACCTAAATCTACGAGGTTGCAATTTTAAAGAAAGGCTCTAACATGAGAGTTGTTTATGTTATTACCTCCTAGTTTTTCTCCAGCATGAAGCACTTCGTTGAAGTCACCTCTAAATAGCCAGTCCAAAGGTGCATCTGACCAATGGTCTTTAATTTTTCTCACAACTTTTTTCTAGCTTTTGAATTTGGACTTGCATAAATTGCGAAAAATAACCAAAAGTGTAGTTTAGGGTTTACCTTGATTCGCACATGGATTCCCTGTTGTGATATGGAGATGCTATCCAACTTAAGCAAGTCTTCTTTCCACATAATGATAGTCCCTCCTCATAGCCCTTCAGCAGCAGATTGAATCTGGCCATCAAAGTTCAAAGCATCAATTAGATGCTTGTGTTCACTTTTCTTAGTCCTCCAATAGGACAAGTAGTTCAGGTTTGTACTCCTTTACCATGGCTTCACAGTTGCACCTGAAAGTGGCACTGTTAGCCCCTCTAGTATTCCAAATGATGAACTTAGTCATCGGTGATTACTAATTGTTTGTTTCCCATATCTCCACCTCTTTCTCTTTCTTTGTTGACTTGGCCTAATTTAGTGCTACAACAGCTGGGGTTGAGTTTTTTGCATTTCTTATGTTCAATGTGCACACTTGGATAGTCCTCAGGTTGTGAATTGGGAATAAGGAGTTAGTCTCTTCTGCAAATTCCTTTATCCACAGCTTCTCCAAAATGCACTCATCCGGGAAGAATTCTCCTATGCTAGCCAAAATTTTCTCCATTTCTTGATTACATTATCTTAGCAGTTCTTGGGTTGAGCTTTGCAGGTCCCGTACTAGGTTTTCATTCCTTTCATCTTCTTGATCTTGAAAGTTGGGATTCATGGTCTCCAGGGTCGGTGCTGGCACAAAGTGAGAGTTAGGCTGTTGGGGAGATACGGGAAGAAAGGAAAGAATGGGAGACTTTAAAATATTTATTCTATGAGTAACCCAAGATCTTCCATTGTCATCATGTTAATTTTGCCAATTAGTTGAGTTTCTCTTTGATATTTTCATCCAAATTTGAGAGACCAGTCCCTCTATAGCATGGTCGAATCCTTCCTTCACTATTTGCGCGAGATAGGCCAAATTTTGGACTAGAATCACTAACGACTTGTTTTCCACCATGGCTTTGAAGGACAATTGCCTGTCGCGAAGTCCCATCTCAACCATACTGTGGCTTGGTGGCCTTGAGGTAGTGTTGCTGATGCTAGAATTAGTGGATTTTGCATGCTGGGTTGGGGGTAAATTGTTTGTTTCCATTGTTGTGATATTCGGAGTGTAGTTGATTCCCCCCTTGATCTATTAATGAGGCTTTACCATCCCTGTGGCGGGTAGTGCCTTTCATTGATGAGACTTCCACAATGATTTCATCAAGATTTTCATGATGATTGTTCTCCTCAGAGTAGTAAACACCTCGGATCAGAGAAGATGGTGTAGAATTATTTTTGAGGAAATTTTTTATATTAGGGTGTTTTGTTGTACCAACCATATCCATGTGTCTATTTGCATTAATGTTTTCATTTATTTCAAATTCCCTTTGGATTTGATGGGCTGTCTTTTTTCATATCGTCGAGTTTTTGCTATGAATAGCAATTAATGGAGTGATTGGCAAGCTGTTCCCATTTAATGTTTGACTTATGGGCTCCTTTTCCTGTATTTCATTATGTTTTCCATAACGGTCAATGGGACGTCTATCGTAGGTACCAGAAGCTATCTTATGGGTTGCTTGGTCTACGTACAATAGTCATGCTCCCTTGTTTTAGGGCCTATCTTCTCCCCTGGACCCTCCTATAAAGGTTGTTTCTGCGGCCTACCGAGTGTTTGGCATGTGTTCCTCTTCCATCCCCATTTGCCGATGGAGTTCTAGTCCCCCTGTCTCTTTGCCTCTGCCGGAGTTTCTTTTGGGGAACCGGACTATCTCCTAGTCTCCTCCTTGCTTTTCCTTATAGGGTTCTCGTGTTTGGTTTTCATCTTCCTTACTATGAGGGTTTGATGTGCAATTTACATTTGTGTTCCCTAATTTTTCACAAATTAGGCACAAAATTCCGTCTCCCTCAAAGATGATGCTTTATTTGTGTGTTCCTATGACCACATCACTTTTGACCAGCACATCGAGTGGGATTTGGACACATATTTGAGCATACCTCCATGACAAAGTTGTCAATGTATAGACATCTATTTTAAGTAGAACCCCCAATTTTCACCCACTTTTTCTAGCACTTGTTTGTCGTAGAACTCCATGGGGAGTTGGGTTGGCCTTGCACAAATTGTCGAATGAGAAATCGTAGATGTTTGTGGGACAAAATTTGGTTCCCACTTTCGGATAGAGATAAACTTTTCAGCAATGAACTAGGGTCCCTCGTGTAGAACTTTGTTAGCATTGTCTTCAAAATTCAGTTTTGCTACATGATATTCATTGCCCAGATCGATTAGGGTGAGAGGTTCAATGGGTTTCCACAAATCAGATAGTTTGTTCTTCAGGTAGATATGCGGAAATTTCTTGCCAAATAATTTATTTACTACAGAGGCTTTCCAAGGCTTGTAGATTCTTTGGAGTTCCTCTTGAAAAAGTTGTATAGTGTCTGAGAGTGGAAGTTCTGATTTTTCAATTTTCATTTTGCTCGAGCTTTCCAGATCATAGACATAATTCAAGTTATTATTTTTTCCCAGTAGAATCTCTTTGAATGTCTGGTTCTTCTTGTTATCGGGGGATGGGGGTTCCAGTGGTTCCAGTGGTCGGAGTGGCAACGTGTTTGTCTTTGGTTCCTTGGTGTCGATCTTTGAAGAGAGAGTGTACAAATTCAATTATATGGGAGTTGATAACTTTCTCTTAGTAATATGGACCTCACCACTTTCTTTTAGAGCAATTCCATTTCTTCCTCTATTTATTCCTTAGAACTTCTCTTTTAGCTTCTTCACGTTGTTTTAAATTAATTTTTGAAAATATTAATTATTATTTTATTATATATTTAAAAATTACGTAAAAAGTATTATAAATTACAACAATTAATAATTAAAAGTATTTTTGTTGTCTAATAAGATGATATAGACACACAATACTTAAAA
>JAABOM020062645.1:0-10128 GCA_011800125.2 Solanum clarkiae | reverse complement strand
AAAAAACAAACATTACACTATCCATGTACATATATTTCTTATATTGTATCATGATGATATTATGCGAGTATCATAATAACAGTGATACAAAATTATATCTCATATATCATCGATACAAAAACTTATATATGCATTGATGCAACAAAAAATTATCATTAACGTACTGTATCATATATTTATTCACGACTCATTGTACATAGTAAATCACGTTACTGATACAAAAAGAAAAATACAAATATTTCTGACAACATTGATATCAAGCTTCTTTTATAAAACTAAACGCATTGATATATAAATAGTACATGATACAATTTTATACAAAATGTTGCTATTGCCTCTAATAAAGTCTTAAAGTATCGGTTCCAACAAACAAGAACATAGATATTGATATAGATCATATTTTAAACACTAATTGCGACAAAAGAAATTCAAAAAAAATAATGCAAAGTTTGAATCTTTGGCAATGGAGGTCTGACAGATAATGACACTAATTTTTTCTTTTTTTTTTTTGAAGGGGCTTCATCAGTTCGTATTTTGGATGTAGACCCAACAACCTTCTTTGATTTTTTCGTCTTCAATGTTTCCACCTTTGAACTCTTTGTCTTCTTGCACACACAACATTAGTTTTCGTAGACCTATTACCATTAGAACCATCATTTCTGAAACATCCAATGATTTGTCGGGGACTTTTGATTGTCGAAAATCTTCGTTTGGTTGAACACCTTCAGGGTGAGTAATATTGTTGGTATTTGGTATTGCATGACTATTGTCGTGAGAAGATGAATGACTAGACTCTATTGTAATGGACAATAAGGTTCTTCAAAAGAAAATTTGATAAATAAATTAGGGCAAAAAGGGAAAAGGAGAAAGGGATAAAAGAGGGGAACGCTTGAACTACTCTTTACTTGAGAAATTGGATTCCAAATACACTTTAAAACAAATTTAATAACTTTTAATTGATTGAATTGATTGAAGAGACACCTAATAGATAGGTGTCAGGTAGGCATGATTAACTTGGTCATTTCTATATCCTTTGTATCAATATAGATGAGAGAGACGATCAAAAACGAGGATTTTTGTAATTTTTTTTAGAGGAAAGGGATTACATGTAATTGTGGAAAGAAAAGTAATGTATTCTTGTAATTTTTTCTTTTATTATTTTATCATTTTGCTATACTTTGTTATATTTCTTGTGATACCTGTCTAACTCTAACATTAATTTAATGTTCATTTTATTTAATCT
Organism: Solanum clarkiae; assembly: GCA_011800125.2. Taxonomy (NCBI): domain Eukaryota; kingdom Viridiplantae; phylum Streptophyta; class Magnoliopsida; order Solanales; family Solanaceae; genus Solanum; species Solanum clarkiae. Next base: position 8,885 of record JAABOM020062645.1, on the reverse strand, counting down.
AATTTAATTTCTTAATAGTCAAACCATTTGTGTTATTTTTTTTACTTAAATTTAATTTTTGTGATTCTTTAATTCGAAAAATGTATTTCTAGGTCTTTTTAACACTTCAAATAGTGAAAGTTCTTTACTTAAATTTTTTCAAGTTCTATTTGAAATATTGATCTTCTTTTATAAGTTAGTCAAATGAATTTTAATCGCCGGTCAACCGCAAGTTAGCGGCCATTTATGGGAGATTAATTTCTTCTCAAAAGTAAAAATTGGACCCTTACCTATTTCTCTGAAATTTTAAGACTTTTTCTGTTAGGGTCTTAAAATTCTTGTTTAAAGTTTTCTTAATTTATTTAAAAAATAAAGTGCGACTCTGTTTTCTTTTTCTTTGAAAAATTGGTTTCTTAAATTAATTAAGTTTTAAACTTTTTTATTTTCTAAAAAGTCATTAACACCCGGTTGATTCGGATTCTTTAAATATCAAATCAAACCATTTGTGTCGAGTTTTTAAATATAGAAATCAAACCAAACCAATAAAACTCAAATTTTTCAAACTCGGATTTTTCATCCTCAAGTTTTTTTTATTTCTCAGGTTTTCGGATTATTTTGGGTTATTTTCAAATTTTTATATTTTTTAAAAAAAGTTCTCGTGTTTTTGAGTTTTTTTTTCGAATTTTTGATAAAGTATTTATAAAAATATATAATTAACTTATGATTCAAATATTTCTTTAGTGCTATCAAAATACAAATATCTTTGATATTTTTTTAAGAAAAACACAAAATATGATATTATACAAAAATATAGTGAAGATACAAAAATATTCAACAAAAGATAATAATGTGTCACGACCCAAAATAGGCCGTGAGTGACACCCACCCTAATCTCCTAAGTGGGCGAACCAATGATACAAATCCCAACTAACGTTAGTTATTCAACTTATAAAAGTAAGAATAAAAAAATCTATAATTTCTATTACACAACATTTCTCAAAACCTGAAAGTCATCACATCAAGGACACTAATTTCAAATACTAAATCTAAGAATATCAACACCAAAATAAATGAATAAGATAGTTTATGTCCGAAAAGTAAGGACATTATTCCATGACTAAGAGATTCTGACATGAACTAGGACGATAGCTCACCCTAGAATCTGATGTGCTGATGACTGGCTAGAGCTGAGGGTGAGTCGAAATCGGTGGAACACTTGCTGCATTCCACAAAACAAAACAAGAAAAAATACAAGTAAGAGTCAGTACGAGCCACATGTACTGAGTAGGTATCATCGATCGACTCCAAATAAAAATCAATATGCATAAAATAATAGCAGAAAATCAACCATAACACTTAACAGGTAGTAACAACGAGAGACAAGTATACAACTAATCAACGGTATCAATAATACACATGAGGACTCAGGCCTCCATATTACACTTCTTTTGGGAGATAGGTTCTTTGAAATTGAGTATATTAAATTATTTTAACATGTCTTCCTTTATTATTATCGTGCCGGCACGTGGCACCCTATCCAATATATATATATACATGTGTGTGTGTGTCAGAATGTGGCAACCGATCCTATAATATATATGTGTTGGAACGTGACACCCGATCCTATTATATATATGTGTCGGAACGTGACACCCGATCCAATATAATATATATGTGTCGGAACGCGACACCGAATCAAATATAATATATATATATGTCCGAACGCAACACCCGATCCAATATGTATAATTCATTATTCTTTGTTATTACTTCTCACTTCATTACCAATATTTCATCGAACATTCTTTATTCAAGGCATCACTTTGAGAGATCAAGTTCAAGATTATGAGTTTCATGGTCTTGGGATTGCAGATTAATCACAACAATATATCAATCAACCAAACCACAACAATTAAGTGCACAGAAAATATCATAGCTTTATTCAATGACTATCAATCACTATTAAGAGTCTTTTTATTATATAGAATAAACCATAACCTACCTCAACCGAAGAACCGAAATCAAGTGAGCTAATCCACCCGTGCTTTTCCTTTCTCCAATACGTCTGAACGTTTCAAGTCTATCAAATATACAATCTTCATAATAATACAAAATCGTAGACACCAATATTTTTATATGTCTAGCCTAGACCTAAAAATTCAACTAATTCTATAATCTAGTTCTTAAATCTCAAGTATAGGGTTAGGTATTAATTCCTCCAAATAACATGATTCCCATAGTATTTGTATAATATAATATACTCATTACTCAATTATGTTTATCAATATCTCAAAAACTAAATTAATTCTTTATAATACCTTACATAACTTTATAATACAAATTCAAGGTTAAAGAAATTTCTTATAATTTTTCTTTTAACCATGGGAAAGGGTGAAAACATATATGTATGAGAAATTTTATATCTCAATTAATTGCTCTCATATTAGCTACCTTGCATCAATAATTAACCACTAGTATTTCTCAATCCCAACCACAATCATACACATTGCTATGTCCCCCAATTAATTCTCAATATCACATATACAAACCACCTTTTTAATGCTAAAAAAAGCAATGGAGGAAATACGATAATTTTTACCTGAAATAATTGTTACTGTTCTCCTCGTGTTCGTCCGCCGACTTCTCTTATTCCATGGTTTTGCGTTTTTGTTCTTTTCTAATAGGCCTGTTGAATGCAGCCCCATTTACCTATATATATAAAGAATTATATCAGTTTCATATAAATTAAAATAAAAAATAATAATATATATTGGACCGTGTGAGCATCTGCTCTTATAACTAGTAGTATATACAACATTAAGGAAGATTTAAACTTGTTTGAAATCAAAACTCAGAGCTGAAATCAATGAAAAATATCGCTATGACAATGTATATCAGATGTTGTATATAGTATTTATCACACACAATTTTCTCTCTCTATATATATATTATATTGCCAAAAAGATATACATAGATATACTAAGGGATATATTAAGAAAAATGAGGGACGTGAATGAAAATAGGTTTCTCCTTTTCATCTCCATTTCAAGATGACAAAATCATCTCTCAAATACTGGTATTAGTATTTGATTGAAATTTTTTGGAAAATCAAAAGGAAAAAGGTATATGTTTTAAAGAAAACTTCCAAAAAGATGTTAGTAATTTTTTTTCACAAATACTGCAAACCCCAAACAACAAATGATACGTTTACATATTTGGTATAAAATTATCTAAATATACAACTTATTTTATCATAGATTTTTAAAAATTCTCTATCATTTGAATAAATTACAAAATTTCTAATCTCTCTTAGATACATCATTCTTACTTGATATATTGGGACATGTGTGTCTTGTATCAACAAAGATAATGTATCGAGACGTAATATATTGGGACGTTGAGTGATGTATCGGGACATATGTGCCTTGTATTAACAAAGGTAATCTATCAAAACGCAATGTAGTGGAATGTTGAGTGATGTATTCAAAACCTAGACATGATATATTAGGATGTTGAGTGATGTATTTGAAACTGGAACGTGATATATCCGATATTTTTAAATTTTAAAAGATTTTTATAATTTGAAAAAGAATAGGTATAATAAGTAGTTAGCTCTTTAAAACTATGAAATTTATGTAAAATTGCCTAAAGCAAGTAAAGCAAACAAAGTATATGGAGAGTAGTGATTGATATATTGTTTCATTCTAAAGTGGGTACAAAATATTGATTTTAACTCTCTATTTATAAGATATTTCAAAAAGCTATTTATGAGTTACTTGCAATTTTTTTAAAAAAATACGAGTTATTTCTAAGCTTCTTCGAGAAATAGTGATAGTAATTAAAGCATAGAAACTCACAATTATTATATAAAATTATCTATTTTTGAAACATGAATTGAAGTAGTAGATCTTTTAGCTCTTAAAGTTACGGGAGCGTATCCGTATTTGGTGGAGGGGGTGAACGTATTCGGGAAGGAAATGATCTTTATATGGAAATGAAAGAATTTAAAGTGATTAATAAAAAAATATTGCAGACTCAAAAGTGGCCCTAGTTTTAGTGTTATATGCATAACAATATAATGTCCTCTTTTTCCTTGGATTTCTTTTCTTCATTTTTCAATCCGAAGTTGAACAATATTGTAAAGAAGGCAAAAGTTGCCCATATTGCTGAAATTTTAGGGACCCCCCTTTCCAATAGGTTCTAATTTGAAGTCTAATGAATGTTAGGTTTTAGCTTTTATACCAATTAACACATGAAATGAAAGAGTGAGTCAAACATCTACCCGTATTTTATAAAGTAAAGTTAATGTCATTGAATGTAGAAGTTAATTGATAATTATATACAGACCAGCAATTCATAATATGTTGTATACTTGGTCTTTCAATACCTTTCTCATTCATGGGCTACATAAAATTGACTCATATAATCAAACAACAATTAAACAGGTTAGGCAAAATATTGATGGTAGCTTATTTTTAAAAAAAATTAAAGTATAGCTAATTTCACATGCGATCCTTTCCCATAAGTGAGAAAGGCTTGACTTTGATCCCTGTCCTACAAATTTAAAATCAAAATATCAATGCCTATTTAATTGCAAATTTTTAGTAAACTCTAAAGATTAGAATGACAGATTAGCTATTCATCGAAGAAAATGTTACTCTCGTATGCATTTGTTCAAACTTTAAACAAAAACGTTGTGCAAAAAATTGTTATTTCATAGATTGTTGAAAAAGTTTTTTTTTCCTCGTAAGTAAAACTTTGGAACTTCACACATTGTTGCTATAATAAGTTTTTGGGGAGCTTCTTCATTTTTAATGCCCCACTCGTATCTAATACTCTAAAAATACAATTAAATTACTATCAAATGCAGCCAAATTGAGTGATCGTGGCTGCTTTTGGTCCTTGTCTTTTCTATTTAATTTATTTAAAGGGAGGTTATAAAGAACTTAAATTATCTTACATGCATTAATCAAATCAAAATTGTAATCTTTTGTGAAATTTTACAACTGTCTCCGTCTCATTTTATGTGGCACCATTTTTTTTTTGGTCCGCCCTAAAAAGATATCAGCTTACTCAAATTGGAAACAATTTACCTTGAAAATTCCTTTTTTACCTCTAATGAAATGATTCTCAGCCACAAAAATATCTAAGAATGATTTTACACCATAAGTTTTAAAAATCTTTCTTTTTTTTTTAAATACCGTGTCAAGTCAAAAGGTGCCAGGGAGTAATAACAAGTGTTATGAACATTTGTTATCTTTGAAAGAGTAGTAAATCCGAAATTCAAAAAAGTGAGAAGAATCTCTGGGCCTCACTGATAAGGCACAAATTTTACATTGAAAGTTGTACACTCTAATAATATCCACAGAATCTGCACCATCTATATGACATCATTTAACTTTAAAATAAAATTAAAAATTGTAATTTATTTTTCTCATTTTAAACAGATTATAAAAAAGCAAGGAAAGTCACATAAATTGCGACACTCTGATCTTCTATAGATAATTTGGTTTTAGACAATAAATATTTACTATTTGTTAATGTTGCATAGATCATTGAAAATGAAGAAAGGCAGCTTGAAAATTTATATGTGCAGATTGCAGCAAATTAAAGTCATATCAGAATGGTTCTATTTTTGGCATTTATATATTGCAAATTGCATGTTATCCTTCTTTTTTGATATCTAAACGTACAAGTCTCACGTAACTTTTTTTTTACTGTGGTGTTATTTAATGCAAATTTTGACGTGGTTAGGCAAGCTTTATCATCTATCTCATCATTTTTACTGTTCCTTTTCTGCAATACGTACCCAACTAGGACTAGGCACCTACCCCTAGTTTCACTGAAGTAAAAACAGTATGGCCTTCACCAACTAGGGTTATGTTTAGGATAATATATTTCCTCCATCTCAATAGAGTTATGTTAGGAAAAAATGAAACTGTGCGTATCTTTATTTGTTTATTAGATATAACATAAGTTAACTATATAAAATATGATATTTTATTTAGTTATACACATCAACCTCAATTTAAGAATATCTGAGGTTTTACGACTTTGAGATGAATGTATATAATTACAAAAAATGATATATTTTATGTCATTAACTTACAAACCTAACAAATGAATGAGATGTAACGATCTCTTTGGTCGTTATAGGGAAGCCCATGGTAAAAGAAATCGTGCTAGAAAGTTGAAATTTTCAGGCTAGGTGATTAGTAACGAAATCTGGGTGGTGTTAGGTCTACAAAAACACTAAAAAATCTAAAAGTTTTTTAAAAAAATATATGTAATTAGAACACTTTGTTAGAAGTCAAGATATTGCATCAAAATAAAATGAGATAATTATCAAAAACACATCTAAATTATCTTTTTTCGAGTTTCATATGTAAATTGTTAGGAGTATAATTTTTCTACCTAAACTATCACTTATTAATTTAAGAAGCACACAATTCTCTTTTGTTCCTTTCTCATCATGGTGTGTGTTCTACACTCTCTGTTTTATTTTATTTTTTAATAAAAAATCATATCACATTCCATCTGGACAATACATTCCCGCTTGACAAGAAATATACAAATTATATTCTTAGTTAAGGTAAAATATTAAAGTATTAGTATTTCAAAAAAAATTATAAAATAAAATATAAAATATTTTTCTTAGCACACTCCATCACTTCCTCTCATCATACCTCTCCACCCCCATCGGATATAGAATATTTTTCTTACCTCACTCCATCACTTCCTCTCACCATACCTCTCTAAACCCATCGGATATAAAATATTTTTTTTATCCCACTCTGTCATCCAAAATAATAATTTAGATGTTGTTTTGAATTTTAAAAAAAATATTATTTTGTATTAATACTTTAATCTTTAATTTTTTACTAATATTAGTAATTTATTTAATTTTTTTCAAGGTGAAATTTTTTATTTATGTGACATGTCATGTGACAATATTTTTTTCAATAAAATAAAGAGCGTATTACACATCACTAAGATGTGTTTCTCAAATTAATAAATGGTAATTATGTATGAACCTCACACTCCCAATAGTAGTTTAGGTATGAAACTCAAAATAAGAAATAATTTAAAAGTGTTTTTTGACCTTTATTTCAAGTAAAATTTAATTATTAAATGAAATATCCCAACCATTTAAGAAGTTGTTTATAAAGTAAACCTTCTTTCATAAAACGAAAAAGGGCCAAAATTGCACCTAAACTATGCGAAATAGATTGTTTATATCCTCTGTTACATTTTGGGATAAACATCCCCATATTGTTATAAAAAAAATCACAAATACCCTCAATTTAATAGTAATGATATGACTAATCAAATCTCGGATGGGGCCAAAGATTCACTATTTTTTGGCTTTGGGGTATGATGGAATAAAGCAAAATGGCTCTTTAAATTGTCTGCGCTTGTTTCAATTGTGAAGTAGCAGTTAGTCAAATGCAACTTTCGACACTCATCATTGGTCATCCGGAAACAGTCGCCTTATGTTTTTAAACATAGGGGTCAGACTGCGTACATCCGACCCCCCCTTACCCTGCAATGGGCGGGAGCCTTTGAGGCATTGGGGTAATGTTATTGTTGTTGATATAACTAATCACCTTACACTAATTTTGTTACCTAAGTTTGCCAACTTTAAATTCAATTTTATAATACAAACCCATAAAAACAAAATTCCCTTTTCTTCATCTTTTTCTTTTTTTTCCTTTGATAAAAAAAACAAAAACAAAAACAAAATAAAATAAATGATATAAATAATCAATTTTGTATAGCTCAGAAATAATTTTCTTTCTTATAAATTTTATTTGACACAGAGTCAAATTAATAGAGTCTAATACAAATATGAAAATAAAAAATTAAAAAACAAAATACCAACAAAAAGTAGTGGCGTGGAGTGATGTTTTTTTTTTGTTGGTACGTACGTTTGCTTCCACAGAAGAGACATTGTTAAGCCTCTGACCCCTCCTCCTATCAGTAACTTCCTTTTCCTCATATAGGACATGTCATTTTTATAAATAATGACTACTATATCCTATACATTTTCCAAATTCAACAAACAATAATAATACAAATAAATGAAAAATTATTTATTTAAATTTAAATAAAAATAATATTTATTTTTTTATAATGGACAAATAGGGTCCTTTTCATCGTTAGGCAGGAAGGAAAACTTGTTCTGATTTAGGAATAATTTCAGAGATTTCATGTGCTTTTGTCCTCACATAATGATTAATGGCCCTTAATGGAACTTTAGCTACATGTATTAGGAGTACCAAAGTAGCTTAACTACCCCTATCAGTAAATTCAATTATTACTACCAAATGGAGTAGATTCAAATGTGTCAAACATCCAGTAATGTCTCTACTTCATTAGTTTATTTTACTTCTCCAGAATATTGAATGTAAATATTTACTTTATTTTTTTAAAATATCGAAAATAAATTTTTACTTGTTTACTTTAAATATCAAGAAAAAAAAAATAATCTGTTTTTCTTATTGTATCCTCAACAATAATTACTAGCTTTTAAATTATTTCAATTTTTTAAAAAATGCTACTATTTTCGTCTCAAAATAAGTGTTATCTTAACTCATTTTATGCTAGTTGAAAAGAAAAACACTAGTAGAAGATAGGAGTAGTTTACAAATTATCTCTATTTATTAAATATTTCTTGAGAATCAAACATATTAAAAATAAATAATTGAGAAATTATATTAATTTTTTCTTTGCATTTCTCAACAACATTAATTTTGGAACAAATATTTTTAGCAAAAAAAAAAAATACTTCATATGTCCCATTTTAATTGAATTTGTGTAACACCCCAAAATTTTTTTAAGCTAAGACTGAGTCATCCTTCATATGATATAGGATTTTAATTAAGGATTCTTAATTGAGCATAGAT
>JAABOM020062644.1:0-10128 GCA_011800125.2 Solanum clarkiae | reverse complement strand
ATGATTTATTCGATCAGTTACAGGGTGCCAAATGCTTTTCAAAAATTGATTTGAGGTCAGGTTATCACCAAGTGAGGCTGAAGGAGCAGGATATACCCAAGACAGCTTTCAGAACACGCTATGGTCACTTTGAATTTCTTTTTATGTCATTTGGACTGACGAATGCACCAGCAGTTTTTCTGATGAACGGGGTATTCAAGCCATTCTTGGATGTGTTTGTGATAGTATTTATAGATGACATTTTTGTATATTCAAGATCAGAAGAAGACCATGCAGATCACTTGCGACAGGTGCTACAGGTTCTTCGAGATCGACAGTTGTATGCCAAATTTTCTAAATGTGAATTTTGGCTAAAGTCAGTGGCATTCTTGGGTCATATTGTGTCAGATAAGGGAATAACGGTTGATTCACAAAAGATAGAGGCTGTGAAAGATTGGCCAAGACCAATACACCCACGGAAGTTCAGAGCTTCCTAGGCTTGGCAGGCTATTACAAGAGATTTGTTGAAGGTTTTTCTTCTATTTCTGCACCTTTAACAAAGCAAACACATAAGGCAACTAAGTTCCAATGGAATGATGCATCTGAAAGAAGCTTCCAGGAGCTGAAAAATAAGCTAACTTCTGCGCTTGTGCTAGTACTTCCAGAAGGCACTGAGGGATATGCAGTGTATTGCGATGCTTCAGGAATTGGTTTAGGGTGTGTATTGACACAGAATGGTAGGGTAATTGCTTATGCATCCAGATAGCTACGACCCCAGGAGAAAAACTACCCAACTCATGATCTTGAGCTAGCAGCAGTTGTATTTGCTTTGAAAATATGATGCCACTATTTGTACGGGGTCCATTTTTACATATATACTGATCATAAAAGCCTGCAGTACATCTTTAAGCAGAAAGGTCTAAACTTGAGACAGTGGAGATGGCTAGAGCTAATAAAGGATTAGGACATTGACATACTATACCACCCAGGGAAGGCAAATGTGGTAGCTGATGCTCTGAGTCGTAAGGCAATCATGAATACTGACATAAATAAGATAATTTCAGCCCATATAAGGATGCAATAATGCACTTAAACATCATTTCAAAATCTCAACATGAGTGTAAAAATCATCATAAACTCATCAATGTAAACATGAGTGTATACAATGATATAGGGGCTGAAACATAAGACTTGGAATCATAAAAAGGACTTGACATGTTATAATAAGCTTGAATAGAATGAAAGAGATATGGATATTTCTTCTCTATGCCCGCACCGGCTTCTTGAGAGACACTTTCAACTAAACTATTCTTATAAAGGGTCTTCATGAATACTACATCCTTACTAATCAACTTTTCCATCCTATACCTCCACCGGGACCCCTTCTTAAGCCAACTTATCCTCCAAACACCCACAATCTCAAAGAGTTCTATGGCACTAGAGTCAACAACAGATCCACTCAACCTAGAAGCATGAAGAACCGGACGATCCAAACCACATCCCTATGCAATTCCAATACTTATGCAACCTTACCAACCACCCTCTACACTCTATAATGACTCACAATCCTCAACTCAATTGTCAATCTTAAATACACCTAACTCACTTGGTACTATAACCACCATCTCCCCCTTGGGAGACAACCTCCACTATATCATCTTCTCACCCAAATCTTCCAACACTAATAAGGCAGAAACGAGGCCTTTCCTAATCTAGACCTCTTAACCAAAGAAGATTTGGAACCATCAAGAACACTATACTACCATGCTCAACTTCCTTCAATCTAACTCTCTATCTAGACAATCGATGGACCCCACTAGTCTCCTCTTTGCCACCATCAACAACACATGCTAGGCTACCTAGAGCACCAATCGTAACATTAGCCTTACCGGGGAAAAATAATGCACAGCCATTCATAATCCTTAAAGAATTCTAACCACCTTCTTGTTACCCACAATGCACACCTATCATATTTGGCAAACAACTTCTCATCCTCCAAAGACTCGCAACACTACCCCCAAATGGTTCACAAGCTCTAGTTAAATCAATGCTCCACTACTAGAGGCCACCACAAACATGCCAAGGTAGGGTTTTAAGACCCTATTCAAGAAACCCACAAACACCATCGGTACATAAGTCAACCAACAACTCCACCATTACCAATAATTCTCACTTCTAATCCGAAAAGAAACCTAGGCATATCACCTACCTTCATCCCCACTTGGAGACAAAACCAAAGATCAATCTTAGAGAAATGACTAACCCATTGTAGTTGACCAAATAGACCACCTACCCTTAACCATCACATCACAACCTTACGGGTGCTACCCTCATCGAAAGCATACTATGCAAGTAGCCAAAACATCCCAAGGCCTCCAACACCTCAAACTAAGTCCAACCAAGATCACAAGACAAGACTTTATACCATGATAACATGGGGAAACCCTTATAGACCTCTACTAACCACAATAGACTCACGTAACCATCCAGGAAACCCACACACACATGAATCCTACTAGAACCAAGGAATAACACAAGAAATAGCAACCCCCGACCTATCAAATCACCCTACTCAAAATGTCGATCACAACATTGGCCTCACTTAGGGTCAACTAAGTCATAGGAATAACAATAAAAGAGGACCTACTCACAAGCTCCGACAATAGCCCGCTAAACTTATGAAGCTCCTAATACCCAAGGACGTTAAGGTCTAGGATAACATCTAATCACCTTTGTCTTACTAGGGTCCTCCTTAATACCATCACCTGGCACAACATGATCTAGGAAGACAACCTCTTACAATAAAAATTCCCACTTCTCCTATTTAGCATCCAACTTTCTTCCTTAAACTTTGCAATTCTACCCTCAAGGACTCAACTACCTCATTAGGGGGAAAAAACATCATATCATCACCTAAACCACCATAAGCCTATTAGAGTAGGGACTAAAAATCTTATTCATGAGACTTGTAGGCATAATCGGTGTACTAGTCAGACCAAAAGACACTACCCCAAATTAAAAATACCAGAAAGGGACATTCAAGACCTCATCTACCACCAACAACAATTACATAAAAAAAAACTTAGGTTCAACACTTCCAAACCCCACAAGGTGATAAATGCAACTCCTTAGAGACTAATTGTACCTTAAGGAATGAAATAGACCTAACTCCCTTGCTACCACTTGACCACCTACCACTCAAAGACAGACACATTAGGGAGTTGAGATCTAACTCTATTGGTCCTGCCATCCATGAAGATACAACATGCAAGCAACCATTCTATCCCTATAATGAAATCAAAATTCACCCTACTAACTCCAACAAGCCACAAGCAAGACCTATGCAATACAACCCAGATCAACACATATGAACTTTCTAGCAATAATATACCCAACCAAGAGATAAACACCAAAGGTTCACATCACAACTCAGGACACACAAGAATCCCACTAGCAACCAAAAGTAATAACGAAAGAGATAGTGAAACTCAGATCCATCAACATCAAAACCTTTAACTTACCTTCTTTGCCTTTCTCTTTGAAGCGTCATGATCAACTAGAAGAGCAAAGAACATTCGTTAGAGGGGAAAATCCTATCTCACTTCTAAAGAATGACATAAACCATGAAGAAGGAAAACATTTCCTAAAATATTTCATAGCCTCCTACTCATAGTTGTGGTACACAACACAACTATGAATAAGACTCTAATCGACGTGGTGTGTTGGACTCCGAAGATCTATCAACCTAGTGCTCTGATACCATCTTTATCACAACCCAAGCCTAGGGCCTAGATGTGATCGGCAAATGAGAAACTCGAAGGAACCCCAAAAAAGCCTCATAGCATATCATTACACATCCTTGGTCGCAGAAGCAATTAGAAATAACCATAAGAGATAAGCATAAACAAGGAGATTTGGGACTAAGGGAAAGAGTTAAACACTTGAATAATATAAACGAGTTAAAGCTCAAACATTATACATAACTTGTCCAACAACACCTCTAGACATAGAACTTAGTGGGGGCCAAGACAAGCAACCGGGCTCACCCTAATAGTCATAAGTATTCCAAAATATACAAGATGTAGTCTAAACATAAGCATGAAAGAAGATAGATATTGTCCCCGGACGTGAGGACTCATCAAAAACTAACTTGAACAATCCGTATAACCACGAGGGGAAACAATAGGAGCTCCAGTTCCTACATGGTGATATTATGTAGGCAAGAGTATGTGTTAGTACATTTGAATGTACTAAGTATATAGGATTGAATGCAACAAGAGATAGGCATCATAATTAAAATGCATAGCAATAGGCAACAGACATAATTCAACAATATGGCATATATTATCAATGCATAAATAAAACATGCTTAAGTAACTCATGATCATATAGGATATAATATGTGTAGAAGATACCATGCTAGATTTTTAAAGTACAAACCCCTTGGTAGGTTGGTGGTGATTACACCCATCACCCTCGTGGTTGAGACATTAACCCCTCAAATACATTACCCAGATCAAGCATGGTCTAATGCAACACTTTATATAGAAGATATCATATACATAAGCTCATTTCATTATCATAACATCAATCATATCATATCTCATGCTTTGGACCTTCAATTCATCAAGAAACCACATCCGGACATTTTATCAAATACTTGGCGGGTGTGTAATGGGGGTACAAGACCATGTAATTTAGAGATGAAATCATGCAAGAAAATCCATTATGAAACCACCAATGAACACCTTGCAACACGCTCAATCAATATACATTAAAACCCCTCATCCAACCTTGCAATAGATCTAAGATTTATAGCTCAAAACATAGCAAAACAGTCACAACTTTACATAGCTTTAACATAGTTCTAGACATGTTTATACTGGTAAATCCATTTGTAAAATCAACTTTAAATCATGTAAATTGAGTATAAAGGAGATTAGGGCACCATGGGTGGAAGAACCTAATGGCTAAAACCCATATACCTTGGCTTTGGATAGTTTCTTGAAGAAGATTTGAAATGGTCTCTTGAAGCTCGAATGAAATCCTTTGGTCCGAATGTAACACACGTTGAAAGGACTAAATTACCCCTAGAATTAACCTTGTACATAACGCGTCTTCCTATGCTCCGTTTGCATTCATCTGAGACCAAATTTGCGATCAGTGCGAAAAACTAAGTCGAAAAATGGTCTCGACTCGATTTTAGTGCAATCGAGTCAAATTATGAGTAGGTGTGATATGACAGGAGAGTGTAATGCCCATGTTAGTACTAGACCTTAAGCTTAAATTATGAGTCATATGAAAAGGGGAGATAATGTTGTAATAGTAATAGTCTGTATTGGGGAATCACTCTAAGAGGATCCCCATGGTGTATGTTTGGGATTAACATGTTGACTTTCAAGGAATGTTATGTATGAGTGTAGTGTAGGTGCCCCTTTGGTAGGAATAGTGGATTCAGGATAGCTCGTTGGAAAGCAAGAGGCTTAAGATGTGTAGCCATGATAGGATACAACTGTAGGAGGCTCCAGCTTATGACTGCTACAAGAATCTAGATAGTATATTTGAGTTTTCAAGGTATAGTAGGCTAATGTAGACCTTCTCTACTTCCCTTAATAGTTGATTCCAAGGAGGATAGACATAGATAATGAGGAGATCTCTGTTATAGTCCAGGCTTTCTTTAGACATAGATAATGAGGAGATCTCTGTTATAGTCCAGGCTTTCTTCAGTCCAGTATAAGTGAACATAGAAGATGAGTGTTAGCAGACTAAAAAGGAAGATATTAGATCATGAGTCCTAGAAAACAGCTATTATACCAATAAGAGAAGCAAGTAATCATAGATTCCTATAAAGATAGAAAAAGGTTAGAAGTTGGTACCTCGGAAGAATGTTTTAGCAACAGTTTCACATCTTTGAGTAGTAAGTAACAGGAGGATGTAAGAATTACGTACATAGTGGTGCTCCAATCGTCTAGAGGGTTGTACTTACAGCATAGTGAAGAGAATTAGTTTACAGACTTAGAGAGGTGACCTTTGAGCTAAGGGGGAGATGTTTAGATAATGAGCCAAAGTAGACCTTGACTTTGATAGTGATAAGTTGATCAGAACGGGGTGTCAATGCTTTCCTATCTCATATTCCTTATATTTCATCGTGATGATGCTTTGTTCCTATCTTATGCAAGGGAACCATGCCCATGATCCTGAATCATTCACTCCATGTAGATATGTGTTCATATTCAGCTTTTAAAGTGAGAAGTGATAACTTCATTCAGCAATTCTGATCTTATCTCATGAACTAATAGTTTTCTAGCCTTTTTGTTATCCAAGGCAAGACTTGAGATTTCCAGCATATACGGTTCCATGAACTTGTGATGAGCCCATAGTGGCATCATATCATGTTATGAATGTCCTCATATCAGATTTTCTAAAGGAATCGTGCTTACGATATTATACTCTAAGCCCTCCTAGAAATGTTGTCTTTGGTATTGATAGTAATGATGATAGTTGATGAGTTGTGTTAGATGAAAGGGAATGGGTGACAATTATAGTACGATTATTCCATTTAAAGTTGCAGATAGAGATGAGACCTAGTTATATGTAACAGACAGGTAAGGGTGGATTAGTATGCCTCCTAATAGGAGTTAATAAGATTATGGGTGTAGAGGTGCTAACATAAGTTTAGCGAATTCTAAGTAATGTTGACCTCTGAGAAGCTATGAAATGATTAGGATGATAAGCTCAAAGGTGTAATCGCCATTAAATGAGGGGTAGATGGAGGCTACTGGTGACTTTTGCAATGGATTCCAAGTAGATGTATGGGAATGGTATTCTTTATAAGCAAGCCTCCATAGAAGTGCAGCACATAGTCCTTATGGATTAGATTGGCATGAGTGTGATCATCTTAGGGGTAGGACTTTGTAACTTTGAATTAGGCTTGAACCTGATCGGAGTATGCAATAGACTTAGGTGATGATGGGAGTTGCAAGCTCCTGTTAATGAAGGGTAGAACTCGAGCAAAAGAGCATAAGAGTGAGCAGGATTGGTGATCTTTAACTAAAGCCCCATGGGAGTTTAGAGATGAGTATTTAGGATTGTCTTTTAATGAATACGATTATCTCATGAATAGCACCTTGAGGCTTAGAAGTAGGCTTGAAGGGAAGAGGAGGAGGTGGTACGATAGAAATTGAGTAAGAGCTATATGGTTAAGTTGATGGAGTTGAATTTTTCACACTTGAGTCATTGTTCACCCATGATTTGGAGTATTTGAGTAATTAAGTTCTTGATGTGTATATTCCTGAGTTCGAATAGAGACTATTAAGATTGATGAGGGGTTGAGGGTTTGAGTTATTGAGTATCGTCACAAGTCTTGAGTTTATTTGTGCCTCATTACCACAGCATCCTCATCATTCGAGGACGAATGATCCCAAGGGGGAGATATTGTAACATCTAGTGAAAATACTAAACTACCCCTAGATTTGATCTTGCGTGTAACGCATCTTCCCATGCTCCATTTGCAAATCCGAGACCACATTTGCGATCAGAGCAAAAAATTAATTCAGAAAATGGTCTCGACTCGATTTTAACGCAACCGAGTCAAATTATTTTTTTCAAAAAAGTTTCAAAATAGTGGGCTTTCCGTTCCCCTTCCACGACGTGCTAGGGATGCGGAAACCCACTTGTTTCTTATGATTCTGATGTAAACTGAATTTTCACGAAAATTAAGATATTTACATTGGTGCGTGATGCGCACCAGTATAAAAATGTGCTGTTTTTTTTCTTTCATTTGGGAAGGATAGTTTCGACCTTTCCCACACCCTATAATCCTAAACTAGTCGATTTTCAGTCATTTTAATCATTAAAATGCAGTATTCTCTTCACAAATGTTAGGTTCAAGAAAACTCAAGCATACATTCAAGATACAAAGTTAGGGCTTTCAAGAATTCTTCCCAATTCTTCCAAGAAGTTGATTCTCAGGTATGTAAGGCCACTCTAAAAACTATTTTTTTGAGAATATTTTAGAAAACATACGCTAGTTTCATCCAAGAAGTTTCAAGTACTAGCTGAGATCAAATTCATGTATTCCTATAAAGTTTATTAAATTCCCATTTGTACGTATAGATTCTTGATAAAATATTATGATTCTTAATTCCTTACTTGTTATTTAAAGTATTGATACCAAGATTTATAGCCACGAATGAGTTTCCGTAAATTTCATATGGGTTTCATGAATACCTGTAAAGCTTATAGTTTGAGATAAGTTTAATAATCATTTTTCTTGAACTGTCTTTGCACTTTAGCTGAGTAACCTATATGTTTAAGAATATTTTAGAAGATATTAGTTTTCAATCAAGTTACATAAGTTTAGATGAGAAAATTAAGTTAGTAAGTTAGTCTAAGCCTCCAAAAGATCAGATTTTGAGAATTCATATTCTTTAAAGTTATGAGCTATATAAAAATCCTTTTGGGAGCAGTATTGAGCACCGATATGAGTGAGAGTAGAATTAATTACTTGAACTCATAAACTATGTAGCTAGCATAGGATAGGATTGTACCAAGGTACAACTCCTCACTTGCCACTGAGATGGCACTAGTTTTGGGATGGATCCACTCCCCTAGTTCTTCGTCTCCTACCCCAGCAAAGTACGAGATAACTCTGGTAGCGTGAGCAAGATGTTGTAGCATCATGAAGCTCATACTGATAGTTGTCGGTTAGAGAAACTTCCCAAGAAGTAAAGATTATTATTCTACATATTTAGATTTAGTACTTCTTTATTAAAGTATTCCTTTATTCATGTTGCATATTTAATTGAGTTGAACCAAGTACAGAACTACGTTTTTGAGTACCATATTTTATATATATTTAGCTATGCTCATTGATGCATTAACATAAGTATTTCTTTTATGTTGAGTTGCACTTTTAACAAGTTTAAGAATATAAATATATTTCATATGCATGATATATTTTTGTTAGTTAAGTCATCTCCAGGTGCAGTTTTAAATTAAGTATGCTATCTTTAGTACTTTTGGCCATCTTACATACCGTACATTCCACGTACAAATGCCTTTGGCGCTACATCATATCATGATGTAGATGCAGGAGTTTATGTTAGCAGATGTTCAGTAGGACAATCCCTATCAGCGGTCGGTGAGGCCTCTTTGCATCCAGAGGAGCTCGGGAGTCTTTATTTCTTTGTATTTATTTTTCTATTGAGGTACCCATGAGCCTACTCCGGTGCCTTAGTCAAAGTCAGTACTTTAAAGGCTTCGTAGACTAGAAAGATATTGTATCAAGTTATTTCTTTGAAGTTGTTTGAAAGATTTTGAGTTAAGTTGTATACCTTGCCATTGTATCTTTAAGTTCATGAACTTTGAGCCCATTCTAATTCATTACAGTATTAATGTCTTTCGCTGAGTAAGTTAGTCTGGCCAAGTAGTTCGCTTGAGACTAGAAATAATTTTCGAGTGACGATCATGTCTAGGGTATAGGCTTGGGGCATGACATTGGATGAGTTTTGGGACTCTTGAATCTTGAAGAGGACTTGGGGCTTGGCTTGGTGAAATGACCCCAAAAAAAAGGTGCCCGAAAACATGCCTCAGAAGTGCCCAGAGTCTTGTTTTCCATATATCTAAAAATTTCATTTGTTATTTTGAAAATCCAACTTCATATTCTTGTTTAGGGGGTCAAATTTAGTGGGAAATGGGTCTAACCTGAATTTTAGAGCGACAGTATCAAAATCCAAAAATCACAAAATACACTATTTAGAAGGGTCCACTTTGAAGGAGTATATCTCTTAGAACACAAAGAACTGGGTGTCCCACGACCTACAAATTGAAAGCCCTTTGAATTATCTTTTCAACGCACTTCGTTTCACCTCATTCCAAGTTCGGATGAAGGATTTATGCCCATTTTCGTAAAACTCACCTGTGCAAAAAATGCAATTTTCAGTGAGTAGTCCGTTTTGGTCCTATTTTCTCTTGACTTTGGTCCAAGACTTTTAAGTCTTGGGCCTAAGGATTCCCATACTTGAAAATACATATACTTAGCTTTATTTCACCCTCATATCATCCTAAACACTCCCCAAAACTCACTCAAACATTTAGACTCATATTTCACCCTAAATTCAAGTCCCAAACTCAAGACCAATCTTAAGG
>JAABOM020062643.1:0-10129 GCA_011800125.2 Solanum clarkiae | reverse complement strand
TATTAAATTCCAACATAGAAATGACAAGTCTAAGAATGTCAATGGAAGACAAACTCCTACCAAGTATGTGATATATATATATATATATATATATATATATATATATATATAACACAATATACATGATACTTCATAACTTGAATATAACATAACATGATAACATATATTCAAACATACTGTACATACGATGATATATTTTTGGGGGAGAAAACAGAAGGTAAAATGTACGAACATCACCTTATCACTGTATTATCTTTTAATATTCTCAATTGTTTTTCAAGGTAAATTCTTAGGTCTAAATACTCGAGATTCTTTAGGGTATCTATCGTTGTCAAATATTTTTTAATGAGATAACTCTATCCTAATAGAGTATTTACTTTATACTTTTTTTCTTAGTAGGCTCTTATCCTTTGTTCTAGCTCATTTACTCGAGTTTCTAATGTCATTATTATTCTTAAAGCCGTGGTTTGATTTCTTTCTTCTTTGTATTCATCTTCTTTTATTATTTTGATTTTTAGCATGTCTTCTATACATGCGATGCATCTCGCCATATAACATAATTTACATTTTGCTCTTTTGTCTCTACTTGGATACCATTTACATATAATACACTGATTATTATTTGTCCCTTTATTTCTTTCAACTTCATGGTTACACTCTTGCAAAACATTTACCATTATGCTTGCTTATATTTCTTCTAAATTTAGGTTCTCCATTTCTAGTCCTATTTTGTTTATTAATTCTTCTTGTTTTGAATCAGAAGAGTCTAATTGTGGTCTCTCCCGGTTATATATATATATATATATGTGTGTGTGTGTGTGTGTGTGAGAGAGAGAGAGAGAGAGAGAGAGAGAGAGAGAGAGATCCTAATTATGTCACCTGATTATTGCCTATAGCAAAGTAATATCTGTTATGAATCAAGAAAATTGAAAATAAAAAAAAAGATTATTAGTTCAGGATCAAGCTAACATAAAAACAGAGTAAATAACAAAAGACGGCGAAAATCTCTCATAGAACTTCGATTCGGTTCGATAATTTGATTTATGACCAACCCTTGGTCTACCTAATGAAATAAACAACAATTTTTAAAAAAAAAACTATGAAGTTATTAGTTGTACCTCAATGGATAACTTGATAAGGTTCAATGATCACGGTATAATGAAAGAAAAAAAATCAAAGTTAGATGCTAAAAGCTATAAAATTTTTATTTGTTTAATTAAAAGAACTGTAATGAAATTTATACTCCCTCCATTTCACTACCTAAAAACAGTAGGCATAAATTACAATACCTACTATTTTTATTTTTTTGAGACTGGTAACATTATAACACCTACTATGTTTACATACATTGTACAAGGATTCTAACAAAGCAAATATTACTTACCCATAAACAAGATCTCCCGGATGCCCTTGCTCAACAAAACTATCTTCATGCACAAAGACAACTGCAAGATTGAAGTATTCATGTTCTATGGAAATTCACTAGTGATCAGTTTCACTTGTATCTAGTACCCTCTTCCAATAAATTAATCCAATTTCATGATCCTCTCATTGATGAATCTTATTAGCAAACAAAAAAAGAAGCAAGTTATAGAAGCACAAATGAGAAATTGCAAAACATACATGCTTATCATTCGAACCTTACTATCAAATATGACAACACAGAGGATCTGAGTATTGTTGCATACCAATTTTTAGATTGTTCAAGGTCTCCTAAAATTGTTCAAGGTCTCCTGATTAGGTTGACCAATTCCAATCTAGCAGAGTAGACCATCCTTGAAATACAGTCTCAAATCACAGGTTGATCACCTTTAAATTTGGACAAGAGGATTCTCATATGATTAAATACTTAATATTTCTTATTTTTTTGGACATATCAAGCAGAGTACTTGTACCTCCTCAAATTTACATGATTCTCTCCTCCTCAAATATTTCTTACATGATTCTCTCCTCCACATATTTAGGTTTTGGTCTAGTGGTAGAAATTTATGGCTCAGATTTTGCATTTTGATCAGACAAGGAGAAAGCAACCATGCAATAACAACTTCCCCAGTGTAACTATACTTCGTGTCTGGGAAAGGTGGAGAGAGTAGAGCATACATAAACCTTACACTTACCTCGTGGAGATAGAGATGTTTTCCACAGACTATTGGCACAAGTAAAACATTTCAAAATAGCTTAAAAAAAGAAGGTAGCAACAGTGCTATGGCTGCAAAATCACCAGTTGGATACAAAAGAACTTGCCAGGCCAAGATACAAGGCAAATTATCTCAATGACATATTTTTCTAGCCAGGATATTGAAATACTGCCATCAATGCCTCTTTATTACTCCGTCAGAAAGAGAAAATAAAACATACTCAAAAAGAGATAATTTTATAGTTGAAGCAGTAGATTGAAACAAATGAAGCTTAATGCATGTTCTTCCATAATCAGAGTCTCTATTTCTGTGTATTTCATAATCAAGGCACATTGGTTTAGTTGCTAAAGAAAATTATTGGCGCAACAGAGAGGGGCAACAAGCCTTAACAACAAATCTCTGTTTCTCTTTCTGCATTGACCTCTATATGAGGAAAATTCTTGATTCTTACTTGAAAATTTTTCATCTGTTCTCTTCTTAGAGGGATGCATGAGAAACCAAATACTAATTTTATCATAATAAATATTTACAAGAAAGAGAATGCCATAGGATACTGAAATAGATTTTAACAAAGTGTAATGAAAAAAATTTGTAACAAAGTCAAATAGACTAAGCACCAATACAGATCAACAGATGGCACGACACCTGAACAAAGAAAAAAATGGCTCTTTACGCAAACTCGATGAGAGAGACGGTTACTGAGAGATCTGTAGAGCTTAAAGGATATGTTGTAATAGAAAATATACACGAAAGAGGTATTTCGATGATTCAGAAAGATAAAAATAATTTTCTTTCAGCTAAACACGAAATAAGACTTATCATGCATTGAGCTTTAACTCGGATTTTGCTCGTGCAAAGATTGTAAATTTGAGGCCTGTTTTTAACAAGATGGGTAAAAATGAAGAATCACGAGATAATTCTCCCGGAATATCCGAAGATGGGAGTAGTATAGAAGAATTTCTTCAGGAGGTTAAGGAAAGACTACAATTTGAATTGCATGAGAAGAGTTCCCAGAAAACCATTGAGAAGCAATCAGATGCAAAGATAATAGCTTAATGTATTGCAAAACAGGATCGAGAGAGCATTACTAGGGATGTTGGAACGACTCTACACCGATCAGAATCAATACGGTCTCATAGACAACGTGACGAGGCAGGTTCTTCTGAGTTCACTAATAGAGATACAAGAAGAATTTTGACAGACAGGTTGAGGAATGTCCTGAGGGATGAATCATCTCAATGAGCAAATGACTTAACGAAGAACAATAAAAAGATTAGAACAAAGGGCTCATTATTCAACTTAAGATTCAGATAGTAAGCCATGAATAAGTAATTGGTTTGTCCATGTATATCTCTTGTTTAAAATAGGATATATTATTTAGTAGTATACATCTAATATTGGTAAAGAGTTTTGCAAGTGAAACTCTCCAAGAATGTTCACAAACAACTTTTTTCTTACTTTAGAAAACTAGAGAAGATCTTAAAGAGAAAAATAAAAAGTAAATGCACCCCATATAAGAATTTATTGCAGGAAGAAAAGTAAAAAAAAAATAAATGCACACTATTAATTGTTCAAAGCTTGAGTTTCTATTTCTTTTATCTGAAAGGTGGAAATACCTAAAGCCATAGCTAGAATTCAAGAACTTTAGACTCTATATGACATCTCGAATTGAAAAATCTATATTTTTCACGGAAGATTATTTCTCCCTTTTCCATATCCTGTAGAACGAGAAGAAACATTGATAACCTACTACTTTAAAAGGATCCTTTAGAAAATATGAGTAGAAACTGTTTGAGTTTTAGTAATAATCTTGGTTATAGCTCACTATGATACCGTCAATGCTAGAGCCAAAAATATTATGCAAGGGAATTCAATTAAAATGCAAGACTACAACACATGATTCAAGGGATTTACCTGAACAATTCTTGAACCAACTTAGCAACTAAATTAGAAGCTTTCTTATGTTAACAGGATTCAACAACAAATGTGTGTGCGCATACACACGTATAAAGATTTATCCTTAACACATTTTCAAACAACCTGTCCATACGTGCACACACACATATATACAAACAGGTTTATCTATACTCTATTTTCTCAGAATAATTTTTCAAAAAAAAATTGAACCCCTGTTATTACATGTACCAGCAACCCCGACATTCATAATGAATGTACTGAGTTAAAAAGAAAATTGAAGATGCAGACAGAAGAATCCTAGAACAGGATAAGAAACACTTAAAAAAAATAAGGACGGATGTTCATTAACACAATGATAATTTAAATGTATCTAGATGATTGATTATTTAAATATTAAATTTGAAAAAAATATGGTATCCTCCCTGCTTTAGAATCTGCCTCGTGTTGGTCTTATATTTATTGGCATGAATGCAAATTTTTGGAAGTTACTGAATCTTCCAAGAAAAAGGGAGAGTTTTATTATAATCATGCCATAACTTCCTGAAGCTTTTGTTGCTCCATAGGTGTTTTCTGCAGACTTAGACCAAGAGTACACAAGATGAATTCAAAAAATTTCATCCTTCTTCCTCTTAAATTTTCAGAGAAGTCACAGTAATTTTTACACTCTACCTATTTAAGATCGCAAACATAGCTGCTTCCAAGCCCTGATAAAGTTGGAAAGTTGCAATATGTTGATAGGTAGAGTAAAAATGATAAAATATGATGATTGATTTTCTCTGAATATGAATAGATGCAGGGTTAATTGGATCATTCTTAGTAACACCATTGTTTTTACTTTTTAGTTAATTTATCACCACAGATTTCTCTAAGTTTTCCAGACTCTCTATCGATCAACATGCTATTCTGTCCTAATATATTCATCCGAATACACGAATCATATCAAAACCCACAAGAAAAAATGTGTAACCCCACATAATGAACCCAGATGCAATAATATCCCACCTTTGAAGATAGAAATCTATACCTGGTACTCTATTCCAGCAAAACCCTTTGGATGTGATCTACCCTTGAAAAAAATATGAAAATTATGAGGGATTTTCATATTGGGTGGTGAATAGCCATGAATGGAGCTTAAAAACATCAAAAGATCATGAAAACTTTAAAGAGCTATTTTTAGACCTTTCTTCAATTTATTTTTCATTTAAATCACTAATTTGTGATTGGTCGAAGAAATACCTGTAAATTGTAGAGACCCTTGAGATTTGAAACTTGAAGCAACAAAGAGCTCAAAGCTTATGATAGACATAGAACATCGAAATTTTGTAGGACTTTACGAGATAAGTTTTATTTCAGTCAAGTTTCTTGGAGGCTGCTCAGATTCATGCATTAAATTTGCTTGAAAAGATATCTCAAATATACCATAGAGATCAAAATATATCATTCTACGTTCGAGAAATAAGTCACTAACGATCCTTGAATCATCGAGAAATCTTATGAGACAAGAATCAACAGATTTATACTGACATTGTTATTAATAAAATTTTTGTTTCTTCAATATTTTATTTGTGATTGCAATTTATCTTTCTATCACTTTTAAAGTTTGTTGCAAACAATCATTTTGATGGAAAATTAGAGATCAAAGCATATAAGTAGCAGAGTGTTCTTCGTTCTAATTAGAGCTCAAAGCGTACATTTTAAATTTGGTCTTTTAAGAGTGTATAAGCAACAAACTTTTTTAGGGTTTAAAATTTTTATTTTGGTCTTTAAATAATGGTGGGAAAGGCGGTTCAACGCTATCCGAGGTCTAAAGCGAAACTTCAATGAGAGGCCTAAATTTTTTTCGAAAAAAAATTATATAAGTTTTATTTAAAATCTATTTTTCTAGCTTTTTGAGATGTAAATTTGTGAATAATTATTTTATAATCAATTTCTCCTAATAATTTTTTTTCAATTGATAATATACTTGATCCATTTAGTCTCTCTTGAGACATTGTTGACCTTAAGTAACATTGGATCAAATTCCGCAATCATTTCAATTAGACTTAAAAAGTTTTCATTATTCTCTTGATAGATCTTTTCATTTTTTTCCCTAAATGTCAAATTATTTTTTTCAAGAGTCTTTATGATAGCAATAATTTTTTACAATACATTTTTCCAGTGTTCTCTATCTCTATTAATCTGTTCTTGAACATCTTTGTCAATTGTTCTATTTTTATGGAATCTCATTTCTAAATCAATCCATGTGCTCATATTAGTAATATGCTCGTTACTTGTTTCATGAGCTTTAAGTTTAGTACTAAGATTTCTCCAATCTGTACTATCTTCATTAACTAATTTATTGTTCCTAGCACTACAAGTTTTAACAAACAATTTGCAACAAAAACAGAATACTTTATTTAAAATTTTTTAGAATAAACTAACCATCTTCTTTCATGTATTTCTACATTTGCCAATTTTTGAAAATAATGTGCACTAGAAAAATGCCTTGAGAGTTTGTCCTTTGAAAAATCTATGTTAGTAATTTAATTGGTCCCTTTTCTACCAATAAATCTCTCAACGTTGTGTCAATATTAGTCCATTGACTAGGATCATATATATTTTTGGGAACGAAATTCTTGAACTCATCTAAAAATTCTTGATGTTCTTGAGAATCTGCATTCGGTTCCTCTTTAATTTCATCTTTTTCTTCTTGAATTTTATCATCATCTAGCTCAACAACAAAGTCAGTGATTTGTTCATTTAAAGAACACTCTTCTATATTTCTATATTCTTCAATAACTTTGAAATTATTTTTATTATTTGTTAAAAATTTATCAAGGGATCCTTTTTGAGATTCTCTTACACACAACAACAACAACAACATACCCCAGTGCCTCTAAAGGCTCCCGCTCATTGCGGGGTGGGGGGGTCGAATGTACGCAGCCTAACCCCTATGTTTAAAAACATAAAGCGACTGTTTTCAGATGACCCATGAGGAGCATCGAAAGTTGCATTGACTAACTGCTACTTCACAAATGAAATCTTTTTGAGATTCTCTTAGATTTTTAATTTTTCTCTTTCTTTTTTATTTTGAATAATCAGATTCATATTTTCTAGTTGACATATTTAAATTATTCAAAATAAATAAAAGATATCCAAAATACAATAACAAAAATAACAATTACAAGATAAAATTGAAAAATAAAAATCAAAAGTTGAAATGATCAAACCTGATGAAAAAATTGAAGACTAGATCCCAAGATGTATTATAATTGATTCTTTGAAATAATTGCCTCAAAGCTTGAAATTTGAAAAAGAGAAATAAATGATATACAAACACTCACAATATTTTCTTACTCTTTTTTTTTTTTTTTAAAAAAAAATAAAATAGAAGTATAGAACTCAATAATTTATTTTTGAACAAATAAAACATGGAAGAAGAATTAAAAGGAAAAAGAGTTAAAGTCTCAAATCTTAATGCAGAAGAGTTAAAGAAACGTTGGGAGGTTATCATTAGGAGCTAAGGATTCCACTTTAATAAAATCAGCTTTTGAAAAGTTTTCACAGTATAATAATTCACTGTACAGTAATAAATGTAAAAATGGGGCCTCAAAATTTGCTTTATTTGCTTTATGCAAGAGCCGGCCGGCCCTGGGAAAGTTAAATATGTTTGGAGGGAATATAATATTTTAATAAAAATTATAAGATCATACTTATAAAATATAAAGTGTTGCTTTTACAATTATAAAAATAACACACTTTAAAAGTGTCACGCCCCAAAGTCCCGTTAGGGCGGACTGACACTCGTTGCCGATAAGGCTCGGGAGAATCAACATGTAACTATGCGCTTTCTATACATACTATAAGGGGTTTCTGCATTTAACATACCTTTAAGAAGATAAACAGTGATAACAAGTCAAAAGGAAATGCATATGACTAGCCAGTTGGGGCCACGGTATTTAAAGTACGAGACTTGACCAAACTTTACTTTACATAGTCTACAAAGCCTCTAAATAAGGAAAGACATCTAATAAGGGTCGGGGCAGGCCCTACCTCAATAAACTGTGCAATAAAACATGTAAGCTCTAGACATATACAAAGTCCCGAAGCAACCTGGAGCTTGGTGACAACAGCTGAATATCCTGTACTCCTACTGGGGAGATCTACTATCACCTGTACCTGCAACATGAAATGCAGGTCCCCCGTAAGGGACGTCAGTACGAGATAATATACTGAGTATGTAAGGCAGGAAACACTGTATATGATATAACAACTCAAGTGAAACTGTACACTGGTATAGCATAAAAGACCACCTTTAGTTATACTGTGGGATCATATACTTTATGTGCTTTATATTGCTTTACTTTTACTGTAGAATTTGTATTGTAAAATCTGTGCACAGCTGTAATACAAATGACCAACTGATCAGTGGTGAACTATATTGGGTTCGTCCCTCGCTAGGTTCTTCCTTAACCCCGGGGGCTACCCCCGAAATAAGATGTTTCCCTGGCTAGGTGATTCTGCCACCCCTCGAGATATCGGGATCGTCCCTTTGCTAGGTTCTTCCTTAACCCCCTCAGGCTACCACCCGTGATAGGATCGTCCCTGGCTAGGTGTTACTTCCATCCCCTCGGGCTATCACTTATCAAAACTGTATACTTTATCTTTCAATTATCTTTGAGATGATTCTCTTGATGGTCACAATATTGGAGCTGTAGGACTGTATAGATAGCATGTGACATGTAGATAATCATACAAGACAATATGACAAATAAAAGATACATTGGATAAACAATGTAATGCATATGAAATGGAACAACTTATGAACTTTATTTCGTAGCAAGAACTCATGTAAATTGGTATTCAAATATGTATACATTTTTAAAGGTGACTATATATGGAATCATATGAACATGTACAAGAGTGGAGACATGGTTAATAGTTGTGTCGGAATTGGTGAATGCCTTTATGTACCAAGGAGAGATCTATGTTGCATGCCAAGTAATACGAAATCAAGTAACCTTACATACCTCGTTGTATGACCTTGTTACTACCTCGAGATAACCTTCCCATCCTCCAAATACTTATCTACAACATAGTAGGTGATAAAATTAGCATCAATAGCCAATAGATACATCTTGGCATTCCAATCACATAAGAAAATAATACATGGGCAGCGAGCGGGTGTTTATATACCCGAGCGTATTCCTTTAACCTTTCCGCCCCTAATTGTATTTTCTAATACACATTAGCATGTAGACATCATGCACAACCTATTTTAATGTCATAACAGTCTTACAACAGCTCACAAAGTACAATACATCACAAGCCCACACAATCTAAAAATGGACAGCATAACGTTACCTTCCTTCGCAACATTTCGACGTCGACAACTCCAAACTTATTTCAAATTTAACCAAACTATTCTAGAAACAACACATATAAACATACCCAAAATAGTCTTATAACAGCACTCAAGAATTCATGAAGGAAGTGAACTAATAGCCTTACATACAACATCCTGCAAGTTCCAATCAACATGACGCTTAAGATAACTCGATAAAATGCGCTTGTTAAATGAAACCAAAACCAGGGTTATCTTCATAACTTAAAGTGATACTTATAACTTAAACCATGTTAAGAACACCAAGTTATCTTCATAATACAACTCAATAACCATAGAAAAATCACCAAAAAAAGAAAGGTGCAGCAACTTTCAGCATAGAATCTGTTCAGATTTTTCACCATCAACATACTAGCATATACTTCTTATTTTTCATAAGGAAACCATAGTAAACACATGTATAAACTTACTTACCACTATATTCAGTATAGGGCTTGTATAAGAACCCTAGAAGTTCCTTTTTTGCTGCTTTGCAAGTCAATAAACGTTGAGAGAAAAGTTGGAGACAAAGTTGATTTTTTTTGTGTTCAAGATAATAGTGACTTGTGGGAGCTGCTTTAGGCATTTTTTAAATTGATCCTTTCACATCCCAACCTAGGGACTTGACCGTGCCCGATAGGGACTCTTGGACACATACTAACCTTAAATTCCCAATTTAACCGACCTAGAAACCTGCTGGAATTTCGGCAGA
>JAABOM020062642.1:0-10130 GCA_011800125.2 Solanum clarkiae | reverse complement strand
AGTTTACGGGAACGTGTGTTGCACGTTTGTCACTTACTACATAAAGTCTGTACATAATTAGTTTTATGTTGATAGCTATTTTGGAATACTTCATGCAAATTTTAAAAAAAAAATAACTTTATTTGGCGATATTTAAATTTGTTTCCACAAATTTAGAAAAATATTATTCCTTTGGTTTCTATGTTTTACATAATTCTTGTAACTCCCATTTTATTTTTTAAATATTAGATTTCGATCTGAGATCCACATTCAAAAAAAAAAAAAAAATCATTTAACTTGTATTAGATGAGAAATAATAAAATGCACAATTCAATGACTTTGGTAATTGAATAATAGTGTGTCGTAATTGGTGTTTGATGCACTCACAAGCAAAAAATATTTATATTATAAATATTGATCTTCCCTTGTATTTTGTTAGTTATGTTGGAAGGAGCTTCGTAGAAATGAAAATGATAAACAAAAATGCACATATATGACAAATCTAGTTTATAAATCCACATACGGTAGCCCTTCATTATCCATTACGACTCTTAATTTTCTTTCCTTATTAGAGCAACAAAGACAAATATTTATTAAAACAAGAAAAGAAAATACACAACCATATGGAAAAACCAATCTATTAACACATGACATGTAGAGCTGTCATGGGCTAGGCCTGTTGGGCAGGTCTGGCCTAACCCATGATTTAGTAGGGCTGGATTATGATTTTTGGAGCCCATTTTAAAAAATAGGCTTTTTAGTCCGGTCTGAATAAGTCTGCTGATCTGTGGGACTTTTGCAATATAGGTTGGGCCGGCCAATGAGACGATTTTAAAAAATAATTAAAAATAAAATAAATTATTAAAAATAATAAGAATGCAAACTCAAAGTTCATCTAAAAATTTTAAATATTAAAATTTAGATACAAATTATATTTTTTATAATATGTACTCCCTCTATCCTTCTTTTCTTGTCCTTTATGGTTTAACACAGAAATTAAGAAACAGTAAATAATATGAGCAATTTTACTAAATCACCTTTTGAATATAACAATTGCAATATCTTGGAAAATGTAACAAGAAAATAACAATTATAATTAATGATAAAGGTAACCTAAAAATTAAGTTTGAGATTATCTTTTCATTTCATGAAGTGGACAAGTATTGTTGAATATCTCAAAATAGTATAGCGGACAAGTAAAGATGGACGGATGAGTAATAGTAACACTAATATTATGTAATATTGTTATGTTGCTATTTGTATTAATATTATAATATAATTTAAAATTTTATTAAAAAAATATAAGAATGAAAATGTGGGGGCCTGGCATGGCCCGCGACCCATATACAAATGGGTTGTGCTAGTTATTTTCTAGCCCATAAAGAAAAAGGGTTAGCCCGATCTGACCTGTCAAATTCCAAAGCCTGTAAGGGCTATCCCGGATGGAGTGGGACAACCTGTATTGGCAGCTCTAATGACATGTAAAACTATTAAAGACTATATGGTGATTCTAAATTTTGCTGAAATGACAAATATTAGATATGTTATAATAGGTTGTAACATTAGATAATTAATTACAAGTTCTAGCAATTACAGGTTTTAACAATTTAATTACAAGTTATAACAAATATATACATTATACCCGTTCCATATCTATTACATACTCAAATCTGTTATGATATATGTTTGAATATGTAATTGGTATGGACTAGATATGATGTATATATTTGTTATAACTTGTAATTAAATTGTTAAAATCCATAATTAATATTATGTAATGTTATAACCCGTAATAACATATATAATATTTGTCATTTTAGCAAATATTATTATTCTTTATTATGTAATTTATATGTAACAACTTTTCATTATTAAAAAACTTTTAAGATAGCACTTTTAACATCGTGAAAAAGAATAACCTTTTAGATTTTATAAGTAATGATAAGGCAAATAAATACTCAAAAGTTATTATGTAAGTAAATGCACCAAATGGCAACGCTAATGCCTCTTGAAAAATCTGAATTTTTTTGGTACAACTAAATGAATTAAAATAGGCGGGAATGAAACCCCCCCCCTCCCAAAAAAAAGAGAGAGAGAAAAAAAAAATAAGATTTTTATTTAATCATGAGACTTAGGTACAAAGGAGTTGAAGAAACATGTATTTAATTAGAGAATGCAAACAGATAGGGGTTTTTTGTAGCAAATTCATTTGCAAATTAAATTGTGATTTATTACATTAAAATATTATTATTTAATAAAAAATTTAGTATATTTTAATTGAACATAGGGGCGAAATCGTAATTTAACTTTGAAGATAAGAGCTTCCTACTTTTAATATATATATGTGTCTGTGTGTGATCTTAATTCTGTCACTTGATTATCGCCTATAGCAAAGTAATATCTTTTATGAATCAGGAAAATTGAAAAAAGGAAAAATAATAAATTACTAGTTCAGGATCAAGCTAACATAAAAACAGAGTAAACAACAAAAGATAGCGAAAATTTTGGTTCGATAATTTGATTTATGACCAACCATTGGTCTAATTAATGAAATAAACAACAATTTTAAAAAACTATGAAGTTATTAATTGTAGCTCAATTGATAACTTGATAAAGTTCAATGATCACTGTATAATGAAAGAAAAAAAATAAAATTAAATGCTAAAAGCTATAAAATTTTATCTATTTAATTAATAGAACTATAATGAAATTTATACTCCCTCCATTTCATATCTTTCTTTTTTTAAAAAAAAAAATGAGGATAGGGGAAGGGAATATGGGGAGGAGAGGCGTGGTGGTGGTTAAAATATGAGAAATTGAATCCTCACCAATAAATAGGAAGCAACTAAGATTCTTTTTTTTTTTTTTTAATAATGGCAAACATTTTTATTTGGATTCTACTAACAACAAATATGAATCAACTACAATCAAAATACTAATAGCTAATCCAAAGAAAGCTACAATATCATACGAGTAAGAACCACAAAATCCTAACTAATGCATATGAAAAATATGAGACCAAAATAGAAGTAGCAATAAAAATATGGTGAAAAAGTTAATCAAATGTGAGAATTGGGATAATCACACATCCAAACACAAAGGATGCTCCCACTAAACTAGTAAGCCGATGGCCACAATTAACACATAATAGCATGTTAGATTGGAGTGCATAAAGACAATGCTCTAAAAATGAAAAACTACAAGACATGTGAACACAATCAATAGATATTATCATCTTTTTTTTCAGTTCAACAATAAATAAATATCAATGGCTAGATTGAGAAAAAGAGACTGCCTCACAAAAATAAGTAAATCACAGGAAAAGAGAGGGTCCATACTGAGGTTCACCTGATCGACAGAATTCCAGAGTATAAAGGGTCAAAGGGAAAGTCCAAAATACAATGTCGACTACACTACTAAAGCTTAACCTAAAATACTTGGTACAACTCATAAATGCTAGACATCTATAGCCCTCAGTTTCACCACTTAGAAATTAAATGAATATGCAGTATTGTTGTAATGTCAATGAATTATTTTG
This sequence comes from Solanum clarkiae, assembly GCA_011800125.2. Classification (NCBI taxonomy): domain Eukaryota; kingdom Viridiplantae; phylum Streptophyta; class Magnoliopsida; order Solanales; family Solanaceae; genus Solanum; species Solanum clarkiae. The sequence goes on along the minus strand of JAABOM020062642.1, from coordinate 6,613 downwards.
ACTTGTTCCATTAATTTATCCTATTAATATATCTATATAGACAAAGTAAGTGACTCCTGGACTTCGATTCTGTCAATTCCATCAGCTCTGGAATGCTGAATCTAGTTTAGGAGAACTTGCAGAAGTGAATTTGAAGTTAAAATGGAGATTTTAGGTCCAAAGTTGCATTTTTAGCTCTTTAAAGTTGGAAAATTTGACTTTTCTAACCGTTTTAAGTTTTGAGTGTCAAAAAATTTGATTCTATCAATTCCATCAGCTCCGGAATATCGAATATGGTCTAGGAGAACTTGCAGAACTAAATTTGGAGTTAAAATGAAGATTTTAGATCCAAAGTTGCATTTTTAATTCTTTAAAGTTGGAAAATTGGAGTTTTCTAGCTGTTTTGAGTTCTGAGCGTCAGAATCAATTTTGCCATTTCCATCAGCTCTGGAATGCCGAATCTAGTCTAGGTGAACTTGCAAAACTGAATTTGGAGTTAAAATGGAGAGTTTAGGTCCAAAGTTGCATTTTTAGTTCTTTTAAAGTTGCAAATTTTGAGTTTTCTAGCCGTTTTGAGTCCTGATGTCAGAATTCGATTTTGTCGATTCCATCTGCTTTAGAATGCTGAATTTGGTCTAGGAGAACTTACAGAACTGAATTTTGAGTTAATACGGAGATTTTAGGTCCAAAGTTGCATTTTTAGTTCTTTAAAGTTCGAAAATTTGAGTTTACCAGCCGTTTTGAGTTTTGAGAATCAAAATTTAATTCTGACGATTCCATCAACTCTGAAATGTCGAATCTGGTTTAGGAGAACTTGCAGAACTGAATTCGGGATTAAAATGGAGATTTTCAGTCCAAAGTTGCATTTTTAGTTCTTTAAAGTTGGAAAATTTGAGTTTTCTAGCCGTTTTGAGTTCTAAGCATCCGAATTCGATTCTGTCAATTCAATTAGCTCCAGAATGCAGTATTTGGTCGATGACAACTTGCAGAACTGAATTCAGAGTTAAAATGAGGTTTTTGGACACATCTGGAACAAGGCTGATATAGCCAAAGTCCACTGAGATCTAGCTAACAAGCAGGACAGACTTTGGATCAGATAGATACATGCTTACTATCTCAAGAATCAGGAATTGGCTACTCTTTTGATACCAAGTCGAGCTTGTTAAATGGTGAGAAAGCTTCCAGGAACTTGGACGACCTTGGAACAAATTCATGTTGTTGTTCAACCTGGGCGAGTTTGATTAGAGGTACTTATCTGCAACTTCTAGGAGTACTAGCAAGAGTTAGATGGAACGGACTGATATTCCAGAACCAGGCTTGGCCAAAAGCTACATTTACTTTGCGGTTATGACCTCATGGCAAGACGCTAACCACGAAAAGATTGAATTTTTGAGGAATGAATGTAGATCCGGCTTGTCTATTGTCATATCCTATAATAAAGATAGGGATCACCTATTTGTTTCATGTTCATATGGAATTCAATTGTGGAACAGATTGCTAACTTGGATTGGCCAGCCTACTATCACCCAGATGGACGCATCATCTAGAATGGTGCCTCAAATGTGGAAAAGGAAAATCTATTTCGGCTAAGCTCTTCAAACTGCTATATACAATATGGATAGAAAGAAACAACATTAAAACAGACCAAGGTTTGCATGCTTTGACATGAGTTGCACCTAATTTAGAAGCAGAGAAAAAAGGGAAGCATCTTAAATGGGAACTCCCAATATCAAGGCGGGAAAAAAAAAGGAAACAAAATCCCTAGTTGACAGAGATTCGCAATTGCCACATTAATATACTGTCACTTCACCAATACAGTCAGAGATGCTTGGCATTCTCTTCAACATACAGTAGTACCAGGAAAAGGACATAAATGTTCATAGTTATGGATTTACTCCTTGGATGTTTGTTTCGAGTAACTAAACTCATTTCCGAGATTTTATCCGAAAATAACCAGAAAAAAAGGGTAATATCATTTACTAGAACTATCTTTTGAATGGTAATTGAAAGTAGAAAAATAGTCCCCGCAGATGGTACCTGACAAATAAAAAGGGGCAGCGCCAGTTGCCATGAGAGAAGAGAAATGGACACAAAGCCGAGCAGTAGATACGAAGAGTTAAGAAATTGAGGATTTTGCTTTTTCTATTTCTATATATACTAGATATGAAAAGGCCAGTTAACGGGCCCAATATTACATGCTTAACTTTTATTTGTACATATTGAATCATATATTTTTTTTTGGTAACTAATATTTCATTAACCACCAAAATAAGCTTTACAACGCTATAGCAATTTTTTCTCAATTGCCATCTCACATGAAATACACTCAAGGTAGCAGCTATCCGATATCCTATCTTTACATAAGTAGTAGTTGTAGTTTCTTCGTAATCCCTGGTTTAGCCCCCACATTGCATGTGTAGGCAATTTCTTTTGCTATTGTTTCCATTTGCCTTCTCGTGTTTTCAAAAGTTCTGATATTCCTTTCATCCAAACCATGTATATCACTTAAGCATACACCATTTTGAACATTTGGGCTTTGTTTGATCTTCCCTTTGATGCTGCTATCACCCATACTAGATGTAATCCTCAATTTGTTGTTGGTTTCCACTGCCATTGTATCCACCTCATGATTCTTCTCCATAAGCTGTTGGCGAAGGAGCATTGCACAAATAGATATTCCTGCGATTCTAGATGCTGCTGACACATTTTACAGGTTCGATCAGCTTCTCTTCTCCATGCCTCCAACTTATATGTTTTTTGCAATTTACCCTGCAGCTGTAACCACATTGTAAATTTTGCTTTTGGTCTTGCATTGTTGTCAAACATCTACTCTTCCAGTGTACTCTTGGATTGTCCCCCAATAACTTCTTGTAAATGGTCTTGATGGTTATTGTATGTGAGTTCTCTGTCTGAGTTTGAATCAATGTATGTCTTTCTGCTATGATCTTTCTCACCATCCATGATGCTTGTGAAGGAATGTTGGTTGTGCCTACAATATTGGCCTTGATGTTGTAATTGTATATCCATCTGATCCAGAGCTTGTCTTGCTTACTTGCCAAATCCCAAGTGGTCTTTGCTATTGCTGCCTTGTTCCATTACTTGATGTTAATCAGATTCTGCCCTCCTATTGACTTGGGTGTACAAACCTTATCCCATGCCACCAATGATCTCTTAGTGATGTTATTAGTACCAGACCACAAGTAACTTCAACAATGAGCCTCAATGAGTTTAAGAACTTTTGTAGGGATGAGAAATAATTGTGACCAATAAGCTTGAACTCCAAACAGGACTGCTTGACTTAATTGCAGTCTTCCAGCATAAGATAATGTCTTCGCAGTCCATGTAGTTATTTTGGCAACAATCCTCTCCACCAGTGACATCCATTGGTTTAATGTCAGCTTCTTTGATGATAATGGGATTCCCAGGTATTTGAATGGTAATTGACCCGGAGTCAGTCCTGTTTCCTGCATTATTCTCATCTGTTCTACCTTTGAAATGCCTCCAAAATAAATGGAGCTCTTATCTTTGTTAGCCCGTAGCCCTGATGCTTGAGCAAATATATCAAATTTCCATTAAACTTACCACAGACTGAAGGTCCCTCTAGCAAATAGTAGTTAATCATCTGCAAAGCACAGATGAGTTACTCCTAACTTAGCACATCTAGGATGGTGAGAAAAGCTCCTGTTGTCCTTCAATGTGTTTAGTTGTCTGCTTAGATATTCTATAGCCACTGTAAATAAGAATGAGCAGCTTGGAAAGGTTCATTAGGTTCTCCATTAATCATTATTGAGTAGGATACTGTCTGAACACATTGCATTATCCACTGTATGAACTTGGCTGGAAAGCATAATTCCTTCAGTACCTGCTCTAAGTATACCCACTCCACAGAGTCATAAGCCTTTTGTAGATAAATTTTTATTATGCATCTGGGGGATATGTGTTTCCCTTGGTATGCTTTGACTAACTCAGTTGCCAATATGATATTATCAGCTATCTTCCTGCTTGATATGAATCCTGATTGTGCTTCACTGATTACTTTAGCTATCACCTTTTGTAGTCTGGCTGTTAGAACCTTGGCTATAATCTTATATATCACTGTATAACATGCTATTAGCCTGTACTCCACATTTGTTGGATTGGTCTTCTTAGGTACTAGTGTGATTGAGCTGCAGTTGATAGCCTTATACATTTTGCTTGTGTTGGAGAACCTCTTCACTTCTGTTACCACTTTTTCTTTGATTAGTGACCAAGTCCTTTTATAAAACATAGCATTGTATCCATCCACTCCTGGTGCATAATCATCTATGGACATGAGTCCTGTATATATCTCTGCCTCAGTGACAAGCTGGCAAAGTTCTATACCTTGCTGCTGGTTCATAACATCATCTATTGCAGGCAAACTTTGAGAAGTTGACCCCATTAAAGCTTTGTAAAACTTTTGTATCTCCTCTCTGATTTTCTGTTGCTGTGTTAGTTTGTTTCCATTCAGAGACATCAACTCTTGTATCTGCTTCTTTTGCATTCTTTCTCTGATTGTGGTTGAGAAATATTTATTATTTGCATCCCTTAGTTGAATCCATTTGGACCTGGATTTTTGTCTTAATGCATTTTCTTCAATGGCAAGCCATTTTTCCAGGTCTTGTATTGTTGTTTTATCCATTAAGGCAAGAGTGTCTGAATAATTGCTGTTCAATTGCTCCTAAATTTGCTGTACATCTTTTCTGGCCTTGTTTATCTTCATTTCAATCCCCAGAAACTCCCTTTTCTTCAGCTTTTTTAGTGGCTCCTTAAGTTCTTTCAGTTTCTTTCATATGTCTATCATTGGTTCTCTTGCTAGTTGTACTGTCCATACTCTCTCCACTATCTACATAAACTCTGGATGGTCGGTCCAAACATTGAAAAATCTGAATGAAGATTTAGCATTATGCTGTGCTTCTTGTATATTGAGTATCATTGGGGAGTGATCTGAGAGCTGTGGTAGGTCATATTCTGTTCGCGCGTGATTCCATTTCATCATCCATTCCTGATTTCCAAACACTCTATCTATTCGACTGCATATTCTAGCATTCTCCATCTGCTTATTGGTCCATGTGTAGTACTCACCTTTCCAAGGAAGTTCATCCACCATTATATCTCGCATACATTCCGTGTATTCTTTAATCTCAGCCAGGGTTATAGGTGTGCCAAAGAGTCTGTCATTTGCATGCAATATTGAATCATATTTTTAAGTAATAAATTAAATTTTAATATTTTCAGTAAACACCATAAAAAGTGATAATGAGTATTATACTTTGCAAGGAAATTCAAATCATCCTCCTTTTTTTTTTTAAAAAAAAACAAAGTTTTATAAAATAAAAAATAATTTATAACTTATTTAAGTTGTCACGATGAACATTAAAGAGTTTGATCTAATATTCATTTTAATATTATTTTAGGTAGAAATATTGAATTAAATAATAAATATATGTTTGATAGAAAATATGTCACCTTCTATAATTATATATATTAGCTTCATATCAAAAAGTCGTAAAAATCAATCGTGTTTTAATTGGGATGAATGTATATAATTAAATGAGATGACATATTTTATGTGGTTAACATAACTATGTTATAGGCATTTGTGAATGCACACACAAGGTTTTTGCAAAATTTGAACAAAAAATAATATTTGAAGCTAAATATTTAGATGAGTTGACAATGATATTTTATTCCTTTTTTTTTGTATTATTTTATCTATTTTTATAAACTATTGGATAATTGTATGATAAAGTTATCATGATACAAATAAAAACTGAGTGAGGCGATTAAAATTTAAAAATTTTGTATAAATGATATCAATTGCAAATAATATTATAAATATTTGGTTGTTAATTTATATAAATTTGTTGTATCGTCTATTTTATTTTAAGAAAATAAGTACTATCATCTTTATTTAATATAGTTCATAAACAATGCAAATAGATTGTACTAGTAATGAAATAATGTGTTATTGATAATATAATTTTTTTGAGTCAAATTACTCGATAATTAGTGTCAATATGCTTTTTGATGGAAAAGGTTTGTAGATTCTAAAAGTTCTACAATTTTTTTTGTGCATAGAATATTAATTTGAATGAATAGTACATTTGTCACATATATTAAATAATGACACAATACATAAATTGACCCTTTAACTTTGCTTCAAATCACAAGTTGGAACTTCAACTTTAAAAATGCACAAACAGGTACTCCAACTAGCCCCTTTTTAATCATTTTAGCATAGCCGTCTAGTAGCCAAAACACATGACATACAACCTCGATGATATGTATTTTACATCCAATCCCGCGATGTCACGTCATTAAACTTATTCCACCTATTTATAATTAATAAAAAGAAAAGTAAAAGAAACATTTGTAATTGATCAAAATAAATTTATTTTACAAAAATTTAAGTTTTGTAAATTTTAATTTTTTTAATCCATCTCGAACCCTTATAACCCCCCCCCCCAAGCTCCCTAGCCCCCCATAAAAAAATTTAAAAATTTTATTTTCACAAAAAATTCAAATTTTGAAAATTTAAATTTTTTACTCCATTTCAAGCCCCTAGCCCCCCCATCCCAGCCCAGGCCCACCCCCTACAAGAGAAATTAAAAAC
>JAABOM020062641.1:0-10130 GCA_011800125.2 Solanum clarkiae | reverse complement strand
AAAAATTTATAATTAATAATATATTTAAATTTTTATTTTAAAATATTAATTTAATATTTTCTCGATAATTAAAAAAAGAAAAAAAATATAAATGAAAATAACACTTATTTCAAGATAAAAGAATGTATTTTCTTTCATTTTCTCGATTCAACATGGTCATAAATCCTCTGGGGCCCTTGTTCCATCCCTATATTCTATAGTATTCTACTAAGTGTAGAACCATGAAAGTGAAACAAATAAGGTAAAAAAAAGAAGTTCATAAAGAATGTAAGTACAACGGATTGCACGTTCTTTTAATTAAAAGTGTTGAATTTGAGTTTGAAATAAAATTATTTTTTTATAAAAATTATTTTTTAAATAAAATTTATGTCGCATAAATTTAAATGTAAAAGACTTCAATACGAATATCAAATATTGTGGGAAAAAAAGTTGGAAAAAACTAACCCCATTACCTCAAAATTTGTCATCTTCCACAATAGATAAATGGACTTTTTTGCAACTCTTGCAGTAACCCTCCATGGCTCTGCAGTCTCTTGCTTGGGACCACAATTTTGTCCCTTTTTAATGTTAAAAAGAAGACTGGCTTTTCTGTTTTCAAGAAAAGAAACCTCTCTCTTCTTGTCTTGATATTGTAAAGGAGAATGAAGTCAAAAACTTTTCCAGCTCACTTTTATTTGCACTGTTACACTTACCTAGACCCACAAATTGTTTATACATATGGTGAAGATGGGATTTGGAAGAAGAAAAAAAAAAGGAAAAAATGGTGTCTTTATTACTAGAACACTAGTGTCTTTTTCACTCACCTAACCCCTTTTGCTCTGATCTGTTTTTTGGCTCTTCAAGAACTCAGCTTTTGCTACATTAAAGTTTGGTTTTTTATTAAAGTTCTGTCCTTTTCATCTTCCTGTTCAGGACATTCCATTACTGTACCAATCTGTTGTATCATTCTTGAAAGTGGTTAGTCAAAATTGTATCTAAATGAGAGGCTTTTGGTTTTACTGTTTCTTCATTAATATGAGCAAATTGTGTTTATGGGGTCTACTCAATTGTTTTGTCAAAGTTGGTTTGGCTAAATAGAACCCCTCTTGACTTGCTTCTCATGTAAGGATGGAAATGTAGGGTCTCCTGCTTTTGATTTTGATGTATTGGTGAGTGAATTTAATGGTGGCAATTTGCATGTTAGGACATTATTGGTGTTGCTGTTGGACTTTAATGGTTCTAGTGGCTGGTGTTGCTACTTGTTCTTTTATCTAGGTTTATTTACTCTCTTATTTTTGACTTACATTATGATTATTGCTAGTTCATTTTCTGGGATTCTTGAAATGATTGTGCAATCATAGAATCTCAGCTTTCTCATTTCATGTCTAAGTCTTTCTACTTGGTGGGGTTTGTTTACTTTGTTTGTCTATTCTGACTTCTTAGCTTGTCAAAATGCTGTTTTTCTCTTTTTAGTTAAGCATTATATGTAACTCTCTCATACTGTTACACTGGTTTTCCATTGGGAGGAAAAGAAGAGGAAGAAATGCAGTCTGCCATTTGTTTGGTGCTGCTATTTTTAGTTGAGTTAGTTAAAGGAAGCTTAGATTTGGATGCTCTTTTGGAGTTTAAGAAGGGAGTTTTGAAAGACCCTTCTGGGAAAGTCCTTTCTTCATGGGATTCTAAGTCATTGGGACCAAATGGCTGTCCCCAAAACTGGTATGGTATTGGTTGCAGTGATGGCCATGTCACTTCAATTGAACTAAATGATGTAGGCTTAGTTGGAGTTTTGGATTTTGCAGCTATTAGTAACCTGAAAATGCTGAAGAATTTGTCTGTTGCAAACAACCAGTTAAGTGGGAAAATTACTGATGAAGTTGGGTTGATTATGTCATTGGAATTTTTGGATCTTTCCAAGAACATGTTTAGTGGCTCTATACCCTCTAAGATTACTAGTTTAAAGAACTTGGTATCTCTTAATCTTTCTTTAAACAGCCTCGATGGAACGGTTCCCCCTGGCTTTAATGATCTTGAGAAATTGAAGTATTTGGATTTGCACTATAATGCCTTCTCAAGTGATATTATGCTTCTGCTGGCCTCATTGGGGGATGTAGAATATGTTGACCTGAGTAGCAACAAGTTTGTTGGGTCACTTGATCTGCAAGCAGAAAATTCAAGCTTCGTCTCATCAGTTCAGTATTTGAACATTAGCAATAATAACATGGCTGGAGAGCTGTTTCCTCACGATGGAATGCCGTACTTTGACAATTTAGAGGTGTTTGATGCAAGTGACAATCAGCTTACTGGTACTATCCCGTCCTTCAATTTTGTAGTCTCCCTTCGAATTCTTAGGCTTGGGAACAATAAGTTGTCTGGATCACTACCGGAAGCTCTTCTAGAGGATAGCTCAATGATTTTATCGGAATTGGACCTAAGCCAGAATCAGCTTGCAGGTGTGTTGACCTTTTCTTCTTCAGTTAATTTCTATGGTTGAAGTCAATCTAAGTAATCTATGGTTAACTACTACTATGAATACGGCGTACTTCAGCGTTATGATCTGAGTTTGTTGTCGGTTTGATCACAAATGAATAATTTTTAGATTGCTATCAGCTGGAAAGCATGCTTGTTTTGGTTGCAACGAAATGTAACGTATAGAACCATAATTCATGGGTACCACGGCATTGTTTGTAGATGAATGCTCTGCAATTCTCTTTTTCTTTCTTTCTGCTTATGTATAGCTATCATACACATTGTTTCCAATCCTTCCCTAGCTTAGAGATATTTTGTACTTATACTCAAGTCTAAGGCAACTGTTACTGTAAACTTGCATTAGTTGTATGTCTTGGTGTCTGATATCTTTATTAAAAATGTTTTCAGCATTATAAGCAGGCTGCTTTAAGATATTCTTCTTATTCTTTTCAGCAAGGCAAAATCACCAGCATAAAACTGTTGATAATTTTCTTTCAAAGATGGGGTTCGGGTGTATTTAAGTCCTTTTTTGTTCTTTTAATTTTTATATCAAGTTGTTTGTACCACAGACCTAACCAAGCTACTTCCTTTTCAAACTAATTCATGAAGCCATTTGCTATTTTGACAGGTCCCGTTGGAAGTATAGGTGCTGTGAATCTCAAGCTTCTAAATTTATCCTACAACCAGCTGTCAGGCCCCTTGCCTATCAAGGTCGGGCGTTGTGCCATCATAGACCTGAGCAACAATCGGCTCACTGGAAATGTGTCCCGGATCCAAGGTTGGGGAAATTATGTTGAAGTTATTGTGTTAAACTCTAATGCATTGACAGGAACCTTCCCCAATCAAACTTCCCAGTTCTTGAGGCTTACTTCGTTAAAGATTTCTAACAACTCACTTGAAGGCGTGTTACCAACTAAGTTAGGTACATACCTTGAACTTAAAACGATTGATCTTAGCATTAACCAACTTAGTGGTACTCTCCTTCCCAGCCTTTTCAACTCTACAAAATTGACTGATGTTAACGTTTCTTTCAACAAATTTACTGGGAGTATACCTATCATGACATTTAACTCAGAAAATCTAAGCTTGCTCTCTCTGGATGTTTCACATAATGCATTATCTGGTCAGCTGCCTCCGGGGCTGGACAAGTTCCCAGACATGGTAAATCTGGTTCTCTCTGATAACAAATTTGAAGGTAGCCTTCCTAATGATCTCTCAGACAAATTGGAATTTTTCGATGTGGCTAATAACAATCTTTCTGGACCTGTTCCACAAAATTTATGGAGGTTTCCTGACTCCTCGTTCCATCCGGGGAATCCCTTGCTTGTGCTTCCAAAGCATGTCCAAGCTCCATCAGAGGGAGATTCAACTTTAAGCTTGAAAAGTCATGGCTCTCGCATGAAATCCACCATCAGGGCTGCCCTTATTGCTGGGCTGATCTGTGGTATATCTGTTATAGTTCTGTTGACATTAATAATCTACCGAAAGGCCCATCAGCAAGATGTCGGGAAGGACAATATGAAAGGAACCAAGGAAAAGAAAGGTATGAAACTATTCTTCTCCTAATAAGACAGATATTTGATCAGATCAACTGTTACTAACACCTTTTCATTTCCTCAGGTTTGTCTTTATCTGATATAGAAAATGGACTTGACACTAGAGATCAAAGTGTGCCAGTATCAACAGTTCAAAATGAGCCGTTATCTTCTCCTGTATCTGTAATGTCATCTGCCAATCTATCACCATCTAAGGTTCAAGATCAATCCAAAAGCCCAAACTCTCTCAGGGTTTCTTCTCCTGATAAACTGGCTGGAGATTTGCATTTACTAGATAACTCCTTGAAGTTCACTGCTGAAGAATTATCGTCTGCTCCTGCAGAAGCTGTGGGTAGAAGTTGTCATGGAACATTGTATAAAGCTACGCTCTGTTCAGGCCAAGTACTTGCTGTCAAATGGCTCAAGGAAGGGATAGTGAAAGGCAAGAAGGAATTTGCTAGAGAAGCTAAGAAACTGGGGAGTATTAGGCATCCTAATTTAGTTTCTCTACTGGGTTACTACTGGGGTCCCAAGGAGCATGAGAGGCTTCTCATATCAAATTACACCGATGCACCATGTTTAGCTCTTTATCTTCTTCGTAAAGGTTGGTCTCCCCTTTTCTATAAATAGAGTATATCACCTGCATCTATTTGTGTAGCTTTTCTGATTTTTATATGACGCTAAAATCGTGATCCAGTTTTACCAAAGAAATCAGTTGTACTTTTTCAATGAAATCAAACATAATAGTCCGGGAATGGCCAATCTGAATGTGTATATTGTTATTGTAGTCGTCAAGATTGCTCATACCTGATATGCTGAAGTTTTATCACCATCTTGCCAGTCGATTTCGATTTCGATTTCGATTTCGATTTCGGTGCCTTCAGCTTCTGTGCCTTGGCACTGAAATGTACTTTTTCTTCCAAAAAATATTCTAGCTTGCTGGTTGAATATGCATCTGAGACTATTATAATATACATTTCACATAGTTTGCTTTCATGAAATTTACAAATGGAGCTATCTTCCAAAATCTGAACTCTCCAATTCATATATATATTAGCAAACTTAGAATCATGCATAGCAGAAAAGATTCTTACCTGTTTTTCGCTTTCATGGTAATGCTAAAAGGTAAGACAATTTTGCCTTCACTAATTGTGTCTTGATGGTGATAGTGGGAGAGTCAAAGTCGAAAAGAGGATTCTTCGCTTCTTTCTCATTTGAAACTATGCATGAGAATTTCATCTCGTACAACTCAATTTGTATAGATTACTTTAGTTGGGCTCTATTGATGTCATTTTGGTAAGTGCAACCCGGGGTACTAAGCTCTCGCTATGTGCGGAATCCAGGGAAGACTGGAATTTCAAAGAAAATCATCTTAAAAGATGCATGCAATTAATCACAGAACAAGAACTAATTAGCGATCTGCTACTTTGAATTCCACTTATTGCATATAGCACTTCACTTTGCTTCCAGTTTTGAGTGGTGATATGGATGCTGGATTCGTTCTTTGATGTATGCAGGTGCAGAACCCTGTAAGCTACATCCTTTGTCTCTCGATGAGCGACTCAAGATCTCTGTAGATGTTGCTCGTTGTCTAAACTACCTTCACCATGAAAGTGCCATACCTCATGGCAACCTGAAATCCACAAATGTACTTATAGACACGTCTAACGTGAATGCCCTCCTCACTGATTATAGTCTTCATCGGTTAATGACATCAGCTGGAACAGCAGAACAGGTTCTAAATGCTGGTGTACTCGGTTATCGCCCTCCTGAATTCGCTAGTACAAGTAAACCTTGCCCGTCATTGAAAAGTGACGTCTATGCTTTTGGTGTCATCTTGTTGGAACTTTTGACTGGAAGAAGTTCTGCAGAAATTGTTCCTGGGAATTCAGAAGTGTTGGATTTAACCGAATGGGCGAGATTGTTGGCCGTCCAAGACCGTTCAATCGAGTGCTTCGATCCATTTTTGTTGGGAAAGCTGAACAACGACGAAGGCATGCATAAGAGTCTGGATAGCATGCTTCAGGTTGCACTAAGGTGCATTTTGCCAGCTGATGAAAGGCCTGATATGAAATCGATTTTCGAGCAACTTTGCTCAATAGCTCAATAACACAAGCTGGAGGGAAAGGTAAATTTGAATACTATGTAGTTGTAGATTTGTATCTTAAAGTAGATATTTTCATTCATGTTCCATTTTTAATTATTTAGAAGCAAATTCATTTGTGATTTTACACATTAAAGTGATGAATGAAGTTCTTGTATTCTTCACATATTGACAAGAAATAAAATTTTCTTGTATGTTGTTCTTATGAACCTCTTCTAACTTAGTGGATATAAGAAGTACATTGTTTAGTAAAATACAAGCAAATCTTAGTACTTGTCTGAAAGATCCTCAGTGGGAGCTTTAATGCACCGAGCTGACGACAAACATGTACCATTTGTGTCCGCGTTCTCAAAGGCACTCAAAAGGATTCGCGGCATGTCAAGCCACCGTGCTTGCTCTTCTTTTGTTATATTATATATTGATATCTAAGGTTTAGTGAGATTCTCATTTAAAAATTTGTTTAATTATTTTATGTATTAGAAAGAAGGAATGTATTTTTTTAACCATTTCTTTAAAAAAATAGCAAAGACATTGGTTTTTTCTTGTAAAGTTATGACCATAAATGATTGGCAATCATTTAAATTTTAAAATTTATGAACAAATGTTAATTTGATTTTTTTAAAATGAACCAAATTCAATTTGAGGACAAAAAAAAAAAAAAAAGATTCAAAATGTTTGGCGTGATGGCCTGTCAGTGACAGCTTAGCTCATTGAAAATTTGGCTCTTCCACCGCGGTTAACTACCCGGTTCCATCCATTCGAAATTTCGATTAATCTAAATTAAAATTAAAAATTAAAATTTAAAATATTACCATAAAAAGAATTTTGATAAAAAATTTCATTATGTTTAATAGTGAAAAAGAATAAAATTTAATTAAATTTATCGAGAAATTTCATCATGTGACAGATAAGACAATTAATCAATTAAATAGAATGAATGTTTGTGTGATCGAAAAATTTTCAAGCAAATAAATTCGTTGTTTATCGAATAGCGACGGATTCAATTAACTAAATAAAGCATATTTAAGTAGTAATCACTCCATTGGCATTAGAAAATAAATTGATTGATGCTTGGAAAAAAAAGAAGAGGAAGTAATATTTGACGTAAAATTAAGCAAGATGTTAAAAAACTTTAAAATTTCTATATTATTGTATTTATAAATTTCAAATTCTAATCTGCAAGGGCATGGTTAAGTGATTGAGACGTGAATCTTCTATATAAGTGACCTGATCGAATTTAGCTATGAGCTCGTTATATGAAACTTACCTAATGTAGTTTACATCTCTTATATAATCTACGAGCTATAGCATACTAAGCAGATACATGATAGAAATCGTGCATTTATTCTCTTATGATTACTAAAAAAAATGAATCAAAATTTATATTTCAAATTTGAAGTTTTTACGACCACAAAAAAAAAATCAATTTCAAATTTTTGCTTACAGAACTTCAAATATATTCAATGATCAAATAGTTTTTTTTTTTTTTTTTAAAGAAAAAAAGCAACTCAACTTTAAATATCTTTATAATATCAATCTATACATGTCCAAGTCGAATTAATATCTTACTTATTTAAATAATAAACTCTTCTTTTATTTGTCACCTAATACTCTACGTGATAATTTTTTAATGAGAAAGTATTAGCTATCAATATTTTAAAAAGTCTTTACTCTTTGAACTTTTCTCCCTAATATTTTTTTTTCGTGTTATCTGATATTTAATATTTATATTAAAATTTGATTAATATTCAATTTGAGATAAACTGTTTAAAATAATTTTATTTTCAAATTTTTTAATTTATTATACATAATACATTAATATTTACCACCTCCTCAGAACCTTAAATAATTTTCTATTTATTAAATTAGTTTATTGTTTTGAATTAATTATTTCATGTGTTTCTTGTTTGAATAATTCATATTTCACTTTCAGTTTATTTTGAATTTTTACTGTTTCAACTTATTTCCCTTTCATCAAAACTCCGTTTGTTCACCGCTGCACAAACAATGGTGTAATAAATTCAAAAAAAAAAAAAAAAGTGTGAATTAGTCCACTAATTAATATATTGGAAAAATTGACTTAGTGATTTGATGTCTCTCTCACACACACACAAAATAAAAAACTGTATTAGTATTATGAGATTAAAAAAATTAATTAATTTTTTTATAATGGTAATAAATTTAGTGTGATTTCGTAAATAAAGTCAGAAAAGAACAAAATTTATTTTTATCTGGTAAGATAGAAAGATTATTTCTATAAACTAAGGGTCATGCAGTCATTCATGCTTCACGAAGGTTGTATATTTTTTTAGAAAAAAAAAGAGTTTTTCTAAGACAATCATAATTAAGAGTGGATATTCAGTATTTAATTCATTATTTTCAGAATTTGATTTTGATAATGGACAATTTAAAATGAATACTAAATTATTAATCTTCAGTTCATATAGTAAATCAAATTTCTATATGATAAATTTTAATTTGATTCAGTTTAATGATTCATATTCATCTCTATTCACAATATTACTCTTTACATGTGCTCCTAATTAGTGAGACTATAACTTATCAAAATAATACTCGATAGTTGATTTAAAAAAATAATCAACGATATTGAAATCAAGACACAATCTAAACTTTTACGTGAGATAAGAATGAAATTTTTTTTATAAAAAGATAGAAATATAACTTTGTCGTTACTTCCAGAGTCATGTCATTATGGATAATTTAAGAGTGACACTTCCCCTTTAATTAGTTTCAATTGTGTTAATTTCCTGTTTTGTGCTTTACAACTGTATCCTTCAAAACATGTCACGCGTTTGTTCTTTCAATATTTAGTTACTTACACGCAGACACGCACTACTATAAATATAAATATAACGCATCACACCTTCACAAATACAATCACCTCCTTCATTTCTGATTACAGTTACACTATGGCTGATCGCGTACATCCTCGAGATTCATCGCCGGCGAGTTCACCGCCATTGTCGAACAACTCCGGTGAAGCAGAAACTCATACAAAGCCTGTGCCGTCTCCGTCGCCGGGAACGTATGTTGTTCAACTACCAAAGGATCAAATCTACCGGTATCCTCCACCGGGGAATGCTCGCCGTTATGAAGCTCTGAGAAAACGGAAGCCTCGTCGGAGCTGCTGCTGCCGGTGCATTTGCTACACTTTCTCTCTTATTATTATTCTCATTATCGCACTCGGAATCACTGCTGCTGTTCTCTACCTCGTCTTCCGTCCTGAAGCTCCTAAGTATACTATCTCCGACGTCGCGATTAAGAATTTCAACTTAACTTCATCGTCTCCGGTATCGCCGGAGTTCGACATCACTGTCCGAGCTGAAAATCCTAACAATAAAATCGGAATTTACTACCGGAAAAGAAGCTCCGTCACCGTACTCTACTCCGACGTCCTCCTCGGCAACGGCGAGTTCCCGGCGTTCTATCAGCCAACGAACAACGTAACGGTTTTTCAAACGCCGTTAAAAGGAACAGCCGTCTTGCTCGGAAACGCCGTTAAGACGACGTTAAGGAATGAACAGATGAAAGGGGAAGTTCCGTTTAAGGTTAACATTAAAGTGCCCGTTGAGGTTAAAATTGGCGCCGTTAAGACGTGGGAAATCACCGTTAAGGTTAAGTGTGATATAACTTTGAATTCTTTAACGGCGAAGTCAAAAATAGTTTCTAAAGATTGTAAATATAGTGTTAGGCTTTGGTAGTGAAGTTTACACAATTTTTTTTTTTCTTTTCCTTCTATTGATAGAAACAATTTGATGTATGTAATAAAGCTAAATACCTAAATTATGTTCAATAATTATAGTTTGGGTAATTACATTTTATGCCTATAGTTATAATAATATTTGTATAATTTGTGCATTATTTGTATACGTTTGTATAATTTGTTATAGAATTTATAGTTTTTGTAAGCGCCTGTATAAATCACGCAAATTATATAAAACTCAAATTATAATTACAGCTAGATGTTTGCCACGAGCCATAATTAATTCAAACTATATCTATATTAGCTAATTAACTAGTAGAGT
>JAABOM020062640.1:0-10130 GCA_011800125.2 Solanum clarkiae | reverse complement strand
TAAAAGGATTTTTCTGTTAGATCTTTTTAAATATTTTAATGGTTTCCTAATTATCCGTAAAATTAGGTGGCGACTCTATTTTCTTTAAACTTCAAAAAATTAGTTTTTCTCAAATAAATGAGTTTTAATCGATTTTTGATTTTTAAACTGATTTTTTTATTTTCTTTAAAAGTCGGCCATTTTTCGGCGTAACAGAAACAACGATGAGAAATGATTGTTGATTATCGAACAAATGATTTATATGGACACCTTGCACATTTTTATACTTGTGAAAGTAATCATTTTATTGTGATGATATACATTTTCTTGATGTCCCATTGATGATGAAATGTCGTAGGAAAATGGTTCCATGTAACGACCTATAGGGCCTAGATTTGACACGACGTATGGAAACCCGAGAGTCCCCAAACAAGCCTCAAGATACCAAAACTTGCATCATCGATTCGGAAGCATAGTCAACAATCAACACATAGTTCTAAGGGACGGGAAAGTAGGACTCATGCTATGGGTTATCATGGGGAAGGGTCAACATGAGTTCACATAACACATAGCACAAAAATACTAAGGGGCGAGTACGTAAGACTCACGCCATGGGGGCAATTCGGGTCTGAGGATCTTTCCATGAACATGAGAGCAAGTCACATATTGGTACTTAAAGATAACCACATACATGACATAGACTTAACCGTAACACATAACATATAGCATGAAGAGGTTTACAAGGTGTCCAATAATGCCTCTACATAGATGAGTCAGGGGCCAAGACATACCTCAGGCTCACCCTCAAATACATAAGGAGAAGTAAGTAACATAGGTTGATAAATGGTGGTGAATCCTTGAAAGACTGGACTCACCACTACAAGTAAATCCGAAATCCGAGCTAAACGTCGAAGGGTGGATGGTCAAAGTGCTCGGTCCCTACATGGTAAAATCATTCAGGCAAGAGTATGTCTTAGTACGTTTGAATGTACTAACTATACAAGGTGCGATGCATGTAACTTACCAAAACCTGTATATCAACGTTAAATGACAAGGCACATAATATCAAAATAGTTGAATATCAAAGAATGTAATATAACGAGATGCTATGAAAGTCATGATGCATGAAATGCAAATGATGCACTCGTTTATATATATATATATTGGAGATGTGACATCAACCGACATAAGTAAGACCAAGTGGGCTATTACTTGAAAACCCGATGAAATCCCTTCATCTGTAAAAATATGATCTACTTGCCAACGGTAGACCATACTTCACCTTATGGGACAACTCCCTCTTCGTGTGAAGTAACGTTTCTTATAGGACAACTCTCTCTTTGGATAGGATTTTCACAAAATCACAATTCAAAATTATTTCTTCTCTTTATGGGATAACCTCCTCTTCGGATCGAAAACCAATGCTAGGCACATAGTTCAAGGAAAGAGAGAGGGCCCTTGGGGATAGCTCTAACGCCCCCAATCCATTGGTGCTAAGTTGTCATCTCACAAGAATAAATATACGTAGGCATATATATATATATATACTTTCAAATGACGTAAATCATTTTCGAAACCATTTCAATGTATTCTGAGGCTTAAAGGCCAAAACATAATTTTATAGTCTATATACTCATGCACAGGAATAGCCTATACATATAGAAAATGGTGCAAGCACCCAAAATGCTCAAAGAGCTAAAATCAAAGACATATATGTGGTCACAATATTGCCATACTAACATTTATTAAAACTCATATCATAGAGCATAATTGGGATTAATCTATAACATAATTTCTCAAAATGATCCATGTACATGAGTGCATATGCTATGAACAATGAGAGAATGGAATGAGTAATTAGGATTCAATCAAAAATCAATAATATAATATAAAATTCAATCAAAAATATAATTAAATCCACATTTAAATTCATATTGTAATTACCCATACATTTAGAAGTCTTAAAGGGGACATTCATACTTGAAATTCCACAAACCACAAAGAAAATCTTCATGTAATAGTTTAAATCACATTAAAATCATCAATTTGACACTACCCATGCATGATTAGAATTTTAGGATTCATAATCTTCAAACCACGATTTAAAGTAAACTAGAAATCCATGAGAATGCTTAAAAATAGTTTTAGGTCTCCTTGATTGAAAGGAAGTCAAGGATAAACCCACATACCTTATACTTTAAGTTCCTTTAAATTGAGTTGAGAAAGAATGGATGATTGAAAGTGGGTCTTGGAATCTAAACATGTTCTTGAGTTTCCTTGGAATTGGGATTAGGGTCTTGGTGGAGGCTCTTGAGAAAATTGAGGGTATATTTGAGATGATAGTAATGAGTTTGATCCTAAGGAATATTGTTTATATTTTTAGGAAGGTTAAAATAACATTGGAAGTCTAAAAAATCATTAGAATAATTAAAATTTACGAAGATGTCATTAGTGATTGGATGAAAAATTTGGCAAAGTGTCATGTCACTAGAGAATTCACTAGCCGTGTGGCACTCCGCGAGTCGTGTGGAGTGCCCGTGTGAAGTGTCTTAGTGAAAAAATGGAAGTTGGGAAACTTGGAAAAAATGATGTCTCGTCACTTTGACGGATTGCTTCACGCACCGTGTGGCGTTACACGGACCATGTACTAGTCCGTCTCATCTCACTTGGACAAAAATAAATGTTGTATGCCACCACAAATCTAAGTGCCATGGGCCTTCCCACTCCACACGCCTCGTCAACAGTGCCAGTGGCACCACCTTTAGTCACATTTTCCCCAATTTTCAACAAGCCCCCTTTGGCACAGCTTGTGGCCATCCCCACGATCAGTGGTGAGCCACACAGCCCGCTATATTGGCCACGCCACCTTCCTCAGTACCAAAAAGATCCTTTTCCAACCCTAGCTGCCCCAAATGACCCGTTAAAGGCCACACTGGCCGTCAAACGGTTTGTGACAACGCTGCACGGGAGGGCCTTACGAAAATGATCATAACTCCTCAATACGACCTTGGAATGAGGTGAAACGAAGTGAGTTGTGAAGATAACTCAAAGGGATTTCATTTGAAATGTTATGGGCCACCTATTTGCAAATGTGCTAAGAGTTATGCTAGTTTAAAGTTGACCCTTCTATTGGTACTTGTGTCGTACTTAGCCAACGAAAAGTCCTTTGAACTTGGCTTGACATAGAGGGCCCATGACGGCCTTAAACAACATAAATAAGCGTGAAAATTTGGGTCTGTACATCATCTTCCCCTTGGGAACATTCATCACCGAATGTGCATGAACAAGGCTTGAAGGGCTTGGGTGGAAACATGCAACTTTCAAACACAAGATATTATGAATAACTAATGATTGGAAATTACAAAGCCATTAAATCTCATGTCAAAATAAATTCATTCAAAACATCATAAAAACCATTCTAATGCACATGTGTGCATGTAATACCATGAGATTCAAGAAGGAAAGAATTAGGACTAATGAGAAGGAAAAGACCTAATACATTAGTCTTGAGTAGATTGGAAAAGATGGGGGTACTGCTTCATCATATCCAACTTCGCGTCCCATGTAGCACTCTCCATATGTTGGTTCCTCCAAAGCACCTTCACCTAAGCCACATCCTTATTACAAAGTTGTTTCACTTGTCTATCAAAAATCTCTAGCGGGACCTCCTCGTAAGACAAGCTCTCTTCCACCTCAATGCCCTTCAAAGGCACAATAATGCTACGATCTCCAACCATCTTTCTCAACATGGACACATGGAAAATCGGGTGAATAGAGCTCAAATCTGGGGGTAACTCCACTCTATATGCCACATTACCAATTCTTTTAATAACTTTGTAAGAACCTACATACCGAGGACTTAGGTTCCCTTTTTTGCCAAAATGCATCACTCCCTTCATAGGTTGGACTTTCACAAATACCCAATCTCCAACTTGGAATTCAAGGTCTCTCTTTCTAGCATCCAAATAGGACTCTTGGCAGCTTTGTGCCGTCTTCAACCTTTCTCTAATCAACTTCACTTTCTCCATAGCCTCCATTAACAAGTCCGAGCTAATCAAAGCCATTTCACCCAAATCAAACCATCCCACTAGAGATGTACACCTCCTACCATACAAGGCCTCAAATGGTGCCATACCAATGCTAGCGTGAAAGCTATTATTATAAGCAAACTCAATGAGTGGAAGATGGTCATCTCAATTACCTTTGAACTCCAACACACAAGCCCTCAACATATCTTCTAAGATTTGAATTGTCCTCTTGGCTTGTCCATCAGTTTGGGGATAAAAGGCGGTACTTAACTTGACTTTAGTACTGAGTCCCCTTTGAAATGATTTCCAAAAGTTGGAGGTAAATTGGGTACCCCGATCCGATATGATAGATCTAGGCATACCATGCAACCTTACCAATTCCCGAATGTACAACATTGCATATTCTTCGGCACCAAGTTGTCTTAACCGATAAGAAATGAGTCAATTTAGTTATCCGACCGATGATAACCCAAATGGAATCAAATTGCTTTCGAGTCTGAGGCAACCTAACCACAAACTCCATATTTATGTCTTCCCACTTCCAAGTAGGAATCTCAATGTCTTGATCCAACCTACTGAGCCTTTGATTCTCCACCTTTACTTATTGACAATTTAGGCATTCAGATACAAACTTGGCTATGTTGCTCTTCATACCATGCCACCAATACACCTCTTTCAAATCCCGATACATTTTTGTGGACCCCGGGTGAATAGAATAGTGAGAACTATAGGCTTCATTCATGGTTATCTTCCTAAGATCATTCACATCCGAAACACATAACCGATCTTGATACCGAAGCACACCATCTCCCCCTTGGGAGAAAACTTCAATATTTTTTTTTGCAAACAATTTCGTCAACTCAACCAAGGATGGGTCTAGATCTTGCTTAGCCTTCACATCAACAACCACCGAGGATTTGACCCCATTTAGAACATGTATACCACCATCATTAGAAGCGGCCACACTAACACCCAATCTAGCCAAACGGTGGACATCCCTTGCTAACTCCCTCTTGCCTTTCTCAACATGAGCCACACTTCCTATGGATAGCCTACTAAGAGCATCAGCTATTACATTTTCCTTGCAGGAGTGATATAGAACACTCAGGTTGTAATCTTTTAGGAGTTGCAACTATTTTCTCTGTCTCAAATTAAGGTCTCTTTGAGTGAACACATATTGCAAGCTCTTGTGATCGGTGAAAACATCCACATGAACCCCATAGAAATAGTGTCTCCAAATCTTGAAAGCAAAGACCACCGTCGCTAACTCAAGGTCATGAGTTGTGTAGTTACGCTCATGTACCTTCAATTGTCTTGATGCATAAGCTATCACCTTACCATGTTTCAAAAGTACACAAACTAACCTAATTGAAGAGGCATCATAATATACCACAAACCCATCCATGCCATTTGGTAGAGTAAAAACCAGAGCCAATGTAAGTCGATCCTTCAAAGTTTGAAAACTCTTCTCACACTCATCCGACCATACAAACTTAGCCTTCTTTTGAGTCAATTTAGTTAGTGGAGAGGCAATAGATGAGAACCCCTCAAAGAACCTTCTATAATAGCCCACTAACCCAAGAAAGCTTCAAATGTCTGAAAGAGTCAACGGTCTAGGACAATTCTTTACCACCTCGATCTTCTTCAAATCCACCTTTATACCATCACCAGATAGCACATTACCCAGAAAAGCAACCTCACCAAACCAAAACTCACACTTGCTAAATTTGGCATACAACTTCTTCTCTCTCAAGGTTTGCAAAACCAACCTCAAATGATCCATATGCTCCCATTTGCTTTGGGAATAGATGAGAATATCATCAATGAAAACAACCACAAAACTCTCAAGAAAAGGCTTGAACACCTTATTCATGAGATCCATGAACACGGCTGGAGCATTAGTTAGGCCGAACAATATCACAACAAACTCAAAGTTCCCATACCTCGTTCTAAAAGCCATCTTGAGAATGTCATATTCTCGAACCTTTAACTGATGATACCCGGAACGGAGGTCGATCCTCGAAAAGTGATTCGCCCTTGAAGTTGGTCAAATAAGTCATCGATCCTAGGCAATGGATACTTATTCTTAATGGTCACCTTATTCAGTTGCCTATAATCGATACACATCTGAAGAGATCCATGTTTTTTTATTACAAATAACACCGGAGCACCCCATAGAGATATACTTGGTCTGATGAAACCCTTCTCTAATAATCTTGCAACAGATCCTTCAATTCCTTCAACTCAGCCGGTGCCATACGATAGGGAGGAATAGAGATAGGGTTGAGTATCCTGAAAAAGATCTATGCCATAGTCTACTTCCCTTTCAGGAGGAATACCGAGCAAGTCTTCGGGAAACACGTCCGAAAACTTATTCACCACCAAAATAGATTCAAGAGTAGGAAATTCAAACTCCACATCTTTAACCCTCACAATGTGATATATGCATCCCTTGGAGATCATCTTCCGAGCCTCGAGGTAGGAAATAAACCGACCTTTGATAGCTGAGTCACTATCTTTCCATTCAAGAACGGGCTCACCGGAGGTTGGAACTTGACCTCCCGGGTTCTATAATCTACAGATGCATATGATGCATGCAACCAATCCATTATAAAATCACATCAAAATCATACATTTCTATTTCCACAAGATCACACGGGAATACCTTACGCAACACCGAAGTAGGACAACCACGATAGACTCTATGTGCAATAACAGATTCATCCACAGGAGTATAAACCAAGTAAGGCTCCCTCAAAATTTCTAGACACAAACCAAATTTAATAGCCAATAGAGGAGTCGCAAAAGACAAATTTACATCTAGATCAAGCAAAACATAAGTATCAAAATCAAAGACTTTTGACGTACCAGTCACAACCTCGGAGCCTCTTCAACTTCCTGACGTGGATGAAGAGCGTAAAACCTATTGTTCCTCAGAGCGACACCCTGAGGAACCCATGGCTAACCTTTTTCACTTTGAGCCACTTGACCTTGACCTTTCTGAATGTTCTTGGGACAGTAGGTAACTTTGTGATTCTAATCACCATACCCGAAGCAAGCACCCAATTCTCTCCAATAAAGACTTGTGTGGTGCTTCCTATGCTTGGTACACATAGGTTTGCCCTGACCACCATCAATAGGTGCCCTAGGAGGAGGACCCTTAGCATTAGCAACCCGAGCACCTGAACCTTGGCCTTGTTGCAAATGACCAAAACCACCACCCCGAGAGTTAGAGAACCTACCATAAAAATGGGCCCTCTTGGGATCATGCATCTTCCTCCCCTTGAGTTTCTCCCCTTTGATTTGTTCGGCATAAACCATAAGTCTGGACATGTCCATATCCCGAGTAAGCATGGCCATACGATATTCTTGAACAAGCACGTCAGAAACACCGGAGATGAACTTGTGCATTCTTACACGAGGATTAGCCACAAGTGTTGGGGCATACTTGGAGAGCTCAGTGAACTTGAGGGTATAATCCCTCACACTCATATTACCCTGCTTGAGGTTGATAAACTCAGCCACCTTGGCTTCCTTAAGCTCAAGTGGGAAGAAACGATCCAGAAAAGCAAGCTTGAACTCTTCCCAATTAACAACATTACCACAAACCCTCTCCATAGACCACTGAGTATACCATAACTATGCTATATCCTTTAACTGATAGGCAACTAGCACAACCCTCTCCTCATAAGTGACTCCCATGACACTTAATATCTTTGAGAGCTCATCAATGAGCTCCTGAGCATCCTCGTCATCCTTAGACCTAAAGAACTCCAGAGGATTCATCCGAGTAAAATCTCTCACTCAGGAAGTCGGAGTGTAATCCCAAAGAAGGTTAGCCTGCCTAGACTGAGTAGTCAACACTTGGGTAAGCATGGCAAAGGCTGTACGAACTCACCACGAGTGACAGGCTCATCCCGAGGCCCTTGAGGTGCTTGACCCTCATTATCTAGGGCTGGTCTGGCAGGTCTACCACGAGGCATCTTCTAAAACAAAGTAAGGATACCATCAAGGGTCAAGAGCTAAACCAACTATTTACAGCACGACCTAAGACATGATGAAGTGAGTCGTTGTAGCCTCCCACTCATAGGCATGGTGCACTTTACACTCATGATAAGGACTCTACTTGACGAGGCATGTTGGACTTTGAGGATCACTTACAAACGTAGGACTCTGATACCATCTTTATCACGACCTGGACCTAGGGCCTAGATGTGACACAGCGTATGGGAACATAAGAGTACCTAAACAAGCCTCAAGATACCAAAACTCGTATCATCAGTTCGGAAGCATAGTCAGCAATCAACATATAGTTCTAAGGGATAGGAAAACAGGACTCACGCTATGGGGCATCATAAGATAAGGGTCAACATGAGTTCACATAACACATAGCACAAAAATACTAAGGGGCGAGTACGTAAGACTCACGCTATGAGGGCAGTTTGGGTCTTAGGATCTTTTCATCAATATGAGAGAAAATCATATATCGGTACTTAAAGATAACTACTTGCATAACATAGACTTAACCGTAACACATAACATATAGAGTGAAGAGGTTTACAAAGTGTCCAACAATGCCTCTACATAGATGCGTCGGGGGCCAAGACATACCCCGAGCTCACCCTCAAATACATAAGGAGAAGTAAGTAACATAGGTAGATAGATGGTGGTGCATACTTGAAAGACTGGACTCACCACTACAAGTAAATCCGGAATCCGAGCTAAATGTCGAAGGGTGGATGGTCAAAGTCCTCTGTCCCTACATGGTAAAATTATGTAGGCATGAGTATGCGTTAGTACGTTTGAATGTACTAAGTATGTGGGGTGTGATGCATGTAACTTACCAAATCCTGCATATCAATGTTAAATGGCAAGGCACATAATATCGAAAGAGTTGAATATCAAAGAATGTAATATAACGAGATGCTATGAAAGTCATGATGCATGAAATGTAAATGATGCACTTGTCTATATATATATTGGGGATGTGACATCAATCGACTTAAGTAAGACCAAGAGGGCTATTATTTGGAATTCCAATGAAATTCCATCATCGATAAAGAGATGATCTACTTGCCAAGGGTAGACCATACTTCACCTTATGGGACAACTCCCTTTTCGTATGAAGTAACCTTCCTTATGAGACAACTCCCTCTTCGAATAGGATTTTCACAAAATCGCAATTCAAATCATTTCTTCTCCTTACGGCACAACTCCCTCTTCGGATCAGAAAGCTATGCTAGGCTCATAGTTCAAGGAAAGGGAAAGGGCCCTTACGGATAGCCTTAACGCCCCCAATCCATTGGTGCTAAGTCATCATTTCACAAGAATAAATATACGCATATATATATCCAAACTTTCAAACAACATAAATCATTTTCGAAACCATTTCAATGCATTCTGAGGCTTAAAGGCCAAAACATAATTTCATAGTCGATATACTCATGCATTAGGAATAGCCCACTCATATAGTAAATAGTGTAAGCACCCAAAATGCTCAAAGAGCCAAAATCAAAGACATATATTTGATCACAATATTGCCACAACTAACATTTATCAAAACTCATATCATAGAACATGATTGGGATTAATCCATATCATAATTTCTCAAAATGATCCATGTACATGAATGCATATTCCATGGACAATGAGAGAATGGAAAGAGTAATTGGGATTCAATCAAAAATCAACAATATAATACGAAATTCAATTGAACTCATAATTAAATTCACATTTAAATTCATATTGTAATCACTCATGCATTTAGAAGTCTTAAAGGAGATATTCATACTTGAAATTCCACAAACCCCAAAGAAAATCTTCATGTAATAGTTTAAATTATATTAAAATCATCAATTTGACATTACCCATGCATGATTAGAATTTTAGGATTCATAATCTTCAAACCCCGATTTAAAGTAAACTAGAAATCCATGGTATTGCTTAAAAATAATTTTGGGTCTCCTTGATTGAAAGGAAGTCAAGGATCAACCCACATACTTTATACTTTAAGTTCCATGATATTAAATTGAGAAAGAATGGAAGATTGGAAGTGGGTCTTGGAATCTAAACTTGTTCTTGAGTTTCCTTGAAATTGGGATTGGGGTCTTGGTAGAGGCTCTT
>JAABOM020062639.1:0-10131 GCA_011800125.2 Solanum clarkiae | reverse complement strand
ATATTAAATGATAAATAGAGTAATTTTAGTGTATTATTGTACTTAGAATTGATTTTTGTAGCGATTTTATACAGTTATAGTAATTTGTTCACAAAAGATAATAAATCGACTAACTGGATGCGTAATCAATATTAATTGAATAATTTGATTTTTAATTATTATCTGAACTATCATGACCCAAGCCTAGGGCCTAGACGTGACATGACGAATGGAGAACCCGACAGAACCCCAAACAAGTCTCTTAGCGTATCTCACACACATCATAGGTTGCGAAAGCAAATTAAGATAACAAAAAGATAATATGTCATAAGGGAGGCGAGACTAAAGGAGTCTTTCATTATAACATTGGCATAAAAAGAGTCAAGCTCAATACATGAGGTTAACATCCAACAACACCTCTACTAATAGATGGAACGGGGGCCAAGATATTTTTCGGCTCACCCTCATAGATAAGTATCAAAAAATATAGATAAAGTCTTAATGTAAACATAAGGGAAGATAGATATTGTCCCCGGACATGAGGACTTACCAAAAGCTAACTGCAACGAATCAGCTAACCACGTGGAGGAGGAGGATCAATAGGAGCTCCAGTCCCTATATGATAATATCATGTAGGCATAGATTATGCATTAGTACTTGAAATGCACTAAGTATGCGGGATGCAATGTAACAAGAATCATAAGCATAATAGTCAAAATTTATAATCATAGTCAATCGACATGAGCCTAAATATGACATGTATAATATATGCTTAGGTTTAATATGCTTGAGAATAATCATACTTGCATAACTTGTTCAACTAATAAAGTGACATTAATAGCCCATCAAAATACCTTGAACTATAGGGTGAGACATACAACATAGTTCATAACCCCTTCTAGTAGATAGTGGGTAGTACATGAGGGTGGGGCATACAACATATTTCATAATCCCTTCGTGTGAGTAGTGGGTAGTACATGAGGGTGAGACATATAACATAGTTCATAGCCGTTTCATATAAGTATTGGGTAGTACATGAGTGTCAGACACACAAAATAGTTCATAACCCCTTCATTTAAGTATAAGATAACACATAGCATTAAACCGTACATGAGGGTGAGACATACAAAATAGTTCTTAGCCCCTCATATAGGTAGTGATTATTGTCAAGTCATACATGAGGGTGAGGCATACAACATAGTTCATAACCCCTTTTTGTAGATATTTTCCTTGTACTAGAGGGTGAGACATACAACATAATTCATAATCGCTTCTAGTAGGCTTCTCAATTCATATAAGAATAAAGCATAACATAAGAGCTCAATAATTCACTTGTAGATTATAGAGACTTTTCATGAGTTTAATACATGCTTGGACGCCCATAAATCATCATAACATGCTTGTCATGTGAAATTCATACAATAATCTTTCATCATCATCAAGAATCTTTGTCAAATAATTTTGCCAAACACATGGTGAGCATATGCCCATGTACTTAAAATCATGCATTTCAAGAGTAGCAAGATGAACTCCTTCAAAATCATTCAAATCAACCTACTAAAATTGTAGTAAAGTGTTCATATTTTAAGAAAGTATTATATTTTAAGATATATAGGAAAAATAATTAGCTTAAATCATTCTTAATCAACTCATCATGATAATATACATCATCTTTCAAAATATGGGCATGGGAGTATGAAATCCATCTTAATATCAAACCCCAATAATATTTTAGCATAAAATATCATTTCTTGTAAAACCTATATAGAGGACATATGTATAATGCATACTAATATCATCATAAACAAGAGTTCATAAAAACCCAAAATATAATTCATAAATACCATATAATACTTTACTTTATGATAATGCACAAAATAAATCATAATAGAATGCATAGTAGTAATACCATATTCAAGAGTTCATAAATAACCATAGAAATTCATAAACTTTAGGTAGTAGAAAAGGAGAAATGATTGGATTTGTGGGAAGAAAGTTTCCCACAATCAAACCCACATACCTAAACTTTGAAGTTTCTTGAAGAAAATTGGAGGAGGACTTGGGGCTTGACTTGGGTTCTTGAATTCCAAAGTTGATCCTTGAAATTTCTTGAGATTGAATGGAATACTGGGTGATGTTTTGGAGAGAATTTTAAGAGGGTTTTAAGGTTAATAGGGTTGAATATGGCTAAGGAAAAGGGGTCTTTCACATCTAAATGGGCATTGAGTTATTAACTAAATGCCCTTGAACATTATTAGAAGATTAGGGAAAAAATTACACTAGTTCGCCTCCAGTCCACGACATGGACCAAACCGAAGCAGAATCCAACACTATTCCACGCCCAGGCCGCGTTACACCTGGGGCCCGGATGCTCATTTGAAATCAATTAATTAGCGAAAATTATTTTTCACTACGTTCTTCTAAAATTTGAGTTATACCCATTTCCTACTCAGTTTTGCTCCCCGATCAAGAATATGAAATCGGATTTCTGAAATCACGCACGGTTTTTGAGATACACAAAAATTACAATTATGGGGAATTTCAAAGCACATGGGGGGTATTTCAATATCTCCCCCTTGGGAACATTCGTCTCCGAAATGTCAAAGAAACATATGTAAGAGGAGTAATCAGGATACTTTTAGCCTGACATGAATGCAATAATGCACTTAATGTCATTTTCAAAAAGTTCCAACATGAATGTAAAAAATTACTATAAACTTGTATCCATGAACATGAATGCATGCAAAAATGGCATGAGGGATGAAATTTAAGACTTGAAATCATAGATGAGACTTAATTTATTACCTTCAACTTGAGTAGAGTGGAAGAGATATGGATATTGATTTTTCATGTCCGCCTCGGCTTCCCACGTGACACTTTCAACTTGTTAATTCGTCCAAAGGACCTTGATGGATGCTACATCTTTGTTTCTGAACCTTTCACTTATCTATCCATTATCTCCACCGGGACCTCCTCATGGGTCAAGTTATCTTCCACAACACCCACAACCTCTAAGGGCACTATAACACTTGGGTCACCAACACATTTCCTCAACATAGACACATGGAAGATCGTATGAACCATATTCATATCCATAGGCAACTCCAATTCATAAGCAACCTTACCAGTTCTTCTCAAAATTCTATAAGGTTCCACAAATCTTGGGCTCAATTTCCCTTTTTTGGCAAACCGGACCACACCCTTCATGGGTGAGACCTTCAAGTAAACTCGATCATCAACATTAAACTTAAGTTCTCTCATCCTCAAATCGGAATAAGACTTTTGTCTAATTTGAGATGTCTTCAACCTCTCCCTTATAAACCTCACATTCTCCAAAGATGCCATAACCAAATTCGGTCCAATCAAAGCCATCTCATCAACCTCACCAAGATACCTCCCTAAAGTCTATATATATCTTTGAAAAATCGAGAAGAATAGAATAGGATGAATCATGTGCCTCCTTCAAAATCAAATCCCACAATCCATCAATATTAGGCACGCATAGCCTATCTTAGTACCTAAGTACACCATCTTTCCCTTGGGAGAAAACCTCTATTTTACCATCCTTCACCAAATCTTTCAATTCTAGTAAGGCGGGATTAAGATCTTGTTTGGACTTGGCCTTTAATCAAAGAGGATTTGGAACTATCAATAACCACTATACCACCATTCTCTACCTTATCCGATTTCACCTCCGTCTTCTTAGGGTCCACTTTAATTCCAT
This sequence comes from Solanum clarkiae, assembly GCA_011800125.2. Lineage (NCBI taxonomy): Eukaryota > Viridiplantae > Streptophyta > Magnoliopsida > Solanales > Solanaceae > Solanum > Solanum clarkiae. The sequence goes on along the minus strand of JAABOM020062639.1, from coordinate 6,428 downwards.
CAACCGACACCACAAGCCTTAGGAATGCAACATCTTTCAACCAAAAATCACACTTCCATATTAAGCTAAGAACCTCTCATCCCTCAAAACTTGCAATACCACCCTCAAATGATTCACATGTTCTTCTTTACTCCTGGAATAAATAAATATATGATCAATAAATACCACTACAAACATATCAAGGTAGGGCTTAAAGACCCTATTCATGAAGTCCATAAATTCGCCGGTGCATTAGTCAAGCTAAAAGACATTACCACAAATTCAAAATGACCATACCTAGTCCAAAAATCCGTCTTGGGAATATTAAACTCCCTTACCCTCACTTGGTGGTAGACAACCGAAGATCAATCTTAGAAATGTGACTAGCCCCTTGTAGTTGATCAAAAAGGTTATCAATCCTTGGTAGAGGATACTTGTTCTTTATAGTGACTTTATTGAGTTTTCAGTAATTAATGTACATTCTAAAGGAACCATCCCTTTTCTTTACAAACAACACCAGTGCACCCCAAGGTGATTTGCTAGGTCTTATGAAACCCTTCTCCAACAAATCCCTCAATTGATCCTTCAACTCCTTCAACTCCGTCGTGACCATATGGTAAAGGGGAATGAAGATGGGTTACGTATTGGGGAGGAGGTTTATATCAAAGTCTATTCCCCTTTCGGGAGGAACAACAAGAAGATCTTCGAGAAAGATATCAACTCATTGGCTACCAGAACTGTCTCAATGGGAAGGACTTTAGACTCGACATTCTAACTCTTACAAGATGGTAAATGCAACCCTTAGAAATCAATTTTTGGGATTTAAGATAAGAAATCAATCTACCCTTGACTATTATGTTACAACTTTCCCACTCAGGAACGGGCTCATTAGGGAATTGGGAAATAACTTTATCAATATTATAATCAATTGAGGCATGATATGCATGTAACTAATCCAACCTAAGAATAATATCAAAATCCACCATGTCAAGTTCAACAAAATCACATGGCAAGACTTTATGCAATAGGATATGGGACAATACTTATAGATGCTTTTAGAAATAATGGACTCAGCAATAGGGGTAGACACTTCATAAGGTTCACAGGTAACAATTAGGGACACACATGAAACTTATTGGCAGCAAAAGGAGTAATGAAAGAAAGAGTGGCACCCGGATCTATCAAAGCATACACATTATAATAAAAAAAATCTTTAACATACCGGTGAAGCACCATGTTATGTGTGGCGACCCTTGGAGGGGTATGGTTGAGATCATCGACGGTCATCGTCGAAGTTTTTGGTGACCCATGGGCAATGTCTCAACTTATGATCGTTGAGCCACACCCAAAACATGCACTCATATCGGCCAAGCAAACCCTCGAATGGTACCTTCCACACTCGTGGCACATAGAAGAATATTAAACACCAATACCCTTGCCTTGATACTTGGGAATAGTAGCACCATCCTTGACACCACCTTGTGCCTTTTGAGTTTCATACGCATTATGTCCTTGAGGACGATCACCCTTGTCTTTCCTTTGAGCATATGGACAACCAACAATCTTGTGACTCATCTTGCCACGCCCATAGCAACCGTTCGAATACCTCAAGCACCAGCCATTATGATTCCTCCCACATTTTAGGCACGTTGGAAAACTTACCCCACCACTGCCATCAAGCCTAGTATACGGGAGTCCACCTTCAAATTGAACCCTTCTTCTCCCTTCTGTGGGGGCCATAGGATAATTACTCATCTTATGTCCAATACCACCACATTAGAAACAACCCTCGGTGCCAGCCAAACACTTTGCTTGATGCTTCTTGCCATACCCTTGATAAGTGGCAAAAGGGATCCTTTTCTTTTTGTACTTGGGCGTCGATATACTAGTAGAAGATGAAGCACCATCAACTCAGGTACTCTTAGCCTTCCTTTCCCTCCTCTTATCATTTGAAATTTTGAGGGCACCCATTTGTTGATTGAGTTGGGTGGTAATGACCTTAGTCAATAGCCATAGAGCATTACAAACCTCCGCATTGGATATGTCATTGTTGGGAAGTTGATCCTCAAGCAAGGCATGGTTACCATCTTGCCCACTGTTCTAAATAGTTTGAGACATATTCTGAAACGTAACGGTTAGGAATCAGAAATAAGCCTTAGAGGATCTAGCTCTACTGCATGACATAGATCATGGAAAATTGAAACATTTCCTAAAACGCTTCATAGCCTCCTAGTGATAGTTATGATGCGTTTCACAACCATGAATAAGACTCTAATCGGCATAGTGTGTTGGATTTTCGAGGACCTTTAACAACCTAGTGCTCTGATACTAAACTCGTCACGACCCAAGCCTAGGGACTAGATATAATACGACGAATGGGGAACCCGAAGGAACCACAAACAAGCCTCTTAGCGAATCTCACACAGATCATAGGTTGCGGAAGCAAATTAAGATAACAACAAGATAATATGTCATAAGGGAAGCACGATTAGAGGCGTTTTTCATAATAATATTGACATAAAAAGAGATAAGATCAATACATGAGGTTCACATCCAACAAAACCTCTACTAATAGATGGAGCAGAGGCCAAGACATTTCTCAGCTCACCCTTATAGATAAGTATCTAAAAATATAGATAAAGTCTTAATGTAAACATAAAGAAAGATAGATATTTTCCCCGGACATGAGGACTAACCAAAAGCTAACTTCAATGAATCGGCTAGCCACATGGAGAAAGAGCATCAATAGGAGCTCCGCTCCCTATATGGTGATATCATGTAGGCATAGAGTATGCATTAGTACTTGGAATGTACTAAGTATGCGGGATGCAATGTAACAAAAATCGTAAGCATAATAGTCAAGATGCATAATCATAGTCAATAGACATGAGCCTAATATGACATGTATAATATATGCTTAGGTGTAACATGCTTGAGAATAATCATACTTGCATAACTTGTTCAGCACAATAAAGTGACATGAATAGCCCATCCAAATACCTTGAACTAGAGGGTGAGACATACAACATAGTTCAACACCCCTTCTAGTAGGTAGTGGATAGTACATGAGGGTGAGACATACAACATAGTTCATAACCCCTTCATAAATACCACATAATACTTTACTCTATGATAATGCACAAAATTAACCATACTAGAATGCATAGTATTTATACCATATAATCAAGAGTTCATAAATAACTATAGAGATTCATAAACTTCATGTATTAGGAAAAGAGAAATGGTTGGACTTATGGGAGGGGAGTTTCCGACAATCAAACTCACATACCTAAACTTTGAAGTTTCTTGAAGAAAATTGGAGGAAGATTTGGGGCTTGAGTTGGGTTCTTGAATTCCAAAATTGATCCTTGAGATTTCTGAGATTGAATGGAATATTGGGTGATGTTTTGGAGAGAATTTTATGAGGGTTTTGAGGTTTATTGGGTTGAATATGACTAAGGAAGAGGGGTCTTTCACATTTAAATGGGCATTGAGTTATTACCCAAATGCCCTTAGACGGAATAAGAAGATTAGGGGGAAAATTGCACTGGTCAAGTCCATGAGGGGACTGAATGTGAAGCAATATCCAACACTAATCCGCACCTAGGCCGTGTCATGCCTGATGCACGGACACTCACTGGAAATCAATTAATTAGAGAAAATTATTTTTCGCTACGGGTTTTCTAAAATCTAAGTTCTACCCATTTCCCACTCAATTTTGCCCTCTGATCAAGAATATGAAGTCAAATTTCTGAAATCACACATAATTTTTGATATATATGAAAATTACGATTATGGGGCATTTCGAAGCATATCAGTGGTGTTACAGTAATTTGTTCGCAACGGACAATAAATCAATCAATTAACCGGATAATCAATATCAATTAAGTAATTTAATATTTAATTATTATCTAAATTATATTAAATAATAAATAAAATAATTTTGCAGTATTATAGTTCTTAAACTAGATTTTGGTGTCGATTTCATACAGTTAGTCAATAATTTGTTCGCAACCGAAAATAAATCGATCAATTAATCATGCAATCAACATTGATTGAGTAATTTAATTTTTAATTATTTTCTAAAATATATTAAATAATAAATAAAGTAGTTTTGAAGTATTATAGTACTTAAACTTGATTTTGGTGGCGATTTTGTACAATTAAGTAATAATTTGTTCACAACGGATAATAAATCGATTAATTAATCGCGTAATCACAATTAATTGAGAAATTTAATTTTTAATTTTTATCTAAATCATATTAAATGATAAATAAAGAATTTGGAAGTATTATAGTACCTACACTTGATTTTGGTGGCGATTTTGTACAGTTACATAGTAATTTATTCGCAATAGATAATAAATTGATCAATTAACCGCATAATCAACATCAATTGAGTAATTTAATTTTTAAATATTATCCAAACCATATTAAATAATAAATAAAGAAATTTTGAAGTATTATATACTTAAACTTTATTTTGATGGAGATTTTGTACAATTATGCAATAATTTGTTAGCAACAGACAATTGTAACACCTCGCATATGCTTTGAAAATGCCCTATAGTGTATTTATTGAATCTCAAAATCCTTGCATAAATTCAAAAATCAGACTTCATATTCTATACAGGGGCCAAAATTGTGTAGAAAATGAGTGGCCTTCGATCTTTAGATGACTCGTAGCAAAAAATAATTTTTCGCGTGTGCCTATGCGACCTGTCTGCATTATGCCTTGGATGCAGACTGGTGAAATTTCTTGTCCACTCTACGATTATTCCGTGTCGTGCCTTGGACGCAGACCAGTGCAAAAATTTCCTTCATTTTATAGCTTCACTCAAGGGCATTTGGATAATAATTCAATGCCCATTTAGATGGGAATCCTTCATCTTTTCAACCATTCCAAGCCTTAAATCTCTCATAAACACTCCCAAGATCCTCCTAATTCATCATCAAATCCTCCATTCAATCTGAAGATTTTTCAAGAACTTTTGTTAGAGTTCAAGAACCCAAGTGAAGTTCTCAAAGCCTCATCAAGTTTCCTCTATTTATTTCGAGAGTTTAAGGTATATGGGTCTTCATCCATGGGTCATTTCACCCATTGAGCCCAATTCTTTCTTTTTATAAAATTTCGTGATTTCAAGATTAAATTCTTCGTGGGTACTTCTTATTATACATTATGTATATGAGTTATGATTGATTTTTATCAAGTATTGATTGATTATACATGAATACCTATTGAAAGCTTATTCCATGAGTTGATTTGTATCTATTGAAGCTATGCATGATAACTATGAAAAATTGTGAACTTTTAATATGGATTTCATGATACCCAAATTAAGGGTTTTACTACAATGTTAGTGGGTTGACTTGAATGACTTTAAAATGATTTGGTTCTACTCTTTCTTGTCTAATACACTTAAATTGCATGATTTTGAACATGTTTCCACATACCTACCATTTTTGACTAAATTTTCACGACACGGATTCTTATGTAGATGAAAGGCTATTGTATGATTTACAAGACAAGTGTTTTTATGGTAATTGTGGGCTCCCAAGCATGTATTAAACTCATGAAAAGCTTCTATAATTTGCAAGTGATATGTTGAACCCTTATTCAATATTTCTACTCTCTTGTGAGTAAATAATGTCTATATGAGAGGACAAGCATGATAACTATTTACCCTCATGTACAAACTAAAGCTCACTAGTAGGGGACAGGCAAGTTACAATCTCTACCCTCATGTGAAATGTGATGCCTACTAGAAAGGGTCAAATCTATGCACTGTTTTTACACTCTAGTATAAGGCATACACCATGTGTAGTGGTCAAGTATATGAATGAGCTAATCATGCCAAGTTATCACATTTTAGCAAGTCATTCATGTTATGATTAAATTTATGATTATTTCAAGTATTCTGTGGGTTTAGACTTAGCACCGAATGAGGCTTAAGGTGGGGGCTTGACCCAAAGGATCCTTATGTAAAGTCTTGGTCTCTTAACTATGTGCCACCATATATTTATGTTATTTCCATAAATGGGCTTTACTACTGGATCCAACTAGGGCAAATTACCCACTACTTGGGGTCAAGTTTGTGTCACATCCCAACCTAAAGCCGTGACCCATGCCCGATAGGGATGCTTAGACACATACTTAACCTTAAATTTCCAATTTAACCGACCTCAAACCTGCCGGAATTTTGGCAGAGTTTCCTTTATTTTATTAACTAACCTCACCTGCAAATAAAATTCAGCAACATCTCAGACAACAATACAAATATATATCTATTTACACATATACATAAATGCGGGCCAACGAGGTATCCGTTGTGGTCCTGCCGCCTAACAATCATGTCATACACAGAATAATGTGGTCTCGCCGCCTGATCAGGTATCAAAAAACTTACAATAGACCATATACTCAAGTATCTCTCACATACCCACTACCC